>JAQGAE010001702.1:0-21376 GCA_034696685.1 Julus scandinavius
CGTCATTTTTTGGTCATTTTTTTGGTCAAAAATGACATCTTTTTGACCATCAAAAATGACGTCTAAATGACGAACTTTGCTACTTGGGTAATTTCATTCGTGCGAACTTAATTACCTTAATCAAGTTGTGAGGAACTGGATTAAGCTTGGTGTGCAGGAGCAGTGTCCTCAAAGCCATGTATGTGCGAATGGACAGTTGAGACACTTGTTCGTGTTTTTGCAAACCGCCGATGCGCCTACCACCTGGCAGCTGTGGGTGACTGAGGCCACGAGTGGCACACGAGTTCACACCGCCGGACACACTTTACTAGTCACACTGCCAGTCACATGACCTTGGATACAGGGAACCCTAAAAGTTGAAACACCATTTCATTTGCGATTCAAGATGGAGGACGAGGAATTGTTTTATGCTGTTTACATGTTACCATGAAAAAGGTTAATACATATGAAAACTGGAATAATTCCGTAAATAACTTTGAATCCACAAACGAAATTGTATTTTAGAACGAAGTGCAGACGAGAGAAAACGTAAATCCACATGAAATGAAAAAGTGAAGCCACACAGAAAGTTAATCCACTTCCCACTAAAGCAGACAACTAAATTCCATTCGCGCGAACTGGATTAGAATAATCCAGTTAATCACAACTGGATTAAGCTTGTTGTGAATATAGTGTTATGTGTCGGTTTTAATTTGGAAACTTGATTTAATTAATATCGTGATTTATAGTTATCTGTCTGTAATGGACCATTCTTTAATTGATGCATGATTGTAAGTGCTTAATTTTTCTGTTGGTTTTTTCTCCCTGACAACGGACTTCATTTAGGGTTTCTGTGCTGCTGCAGGCCATTATCCGTGATGTGGCCGGCAAGGACCAAGTGAACCAGGTATGGTGATTTTTTCCTTCCCTGGGTTTTTCGGCTGGAAATTGGGGTTTTTCTCCAGACAATATCGCGAAGCCGGAGGTACGGAGTCTGCGCGACGGTCGTTCTGGCTGGAAGGTTGGGGTTTTCGGGTTTTTCTTTTTCCAATCAACGGCATCGTTCGTTGCGGTTCCCGAGAACCGGAGTACCGTCACGACGTGTTGGGCGCATGCGGTGTTTCGACGACGCTTCTTGTCCGCGTGGCTCCAAAGAATTCCAAATTTGCACCTTACATCTATTGGTTAAATATGGCTAAGGGATTTGACATCCTGCTCTACCTATCGGTCACCATGGATTTCTCTCCTGACCGAGTCAAACTGTGCGACCTGGCGGAGGAAGCTGAAGGTCTCATTGATGTACCAGTCCTTGCTGCGGTTCGTGAGTAAGGACCGCAGGAATCCCGAGGCGGCCGCCACCCAGGCCGATCGGGACAGGTTTGAAGATCGGTGCCAAAAAGTTTACCCTATCATTTTCTTTTCAGTACATCCTCGCATTAGAGAGACGCTCTTCCAGGGGTTCTCTGGAACCCACTGTAGGGAGGTGTTAACTCACATTCAACACACTTATGAGCAAAGTACTTGGGAAAGGATCTGGCAATTGCGATGCCATTTTTAATCCCTACGGATGGAACACCTTGAGTCCATCGAGAGCTACATCTCTTGGAAGGAGCGCGTAGCTCTCCAACTGGAAGAAGCGGGTCGTCGAGTCGATGTCATGGACTTGGCATTCCAGATGCTCATGCGCCTTCCTCCAAGCTATGATTTGAAGATCAAGCTTCTTCACACTTGGCCTGATGCGGACTTCGTTCCAGCCAAGGTAAATGCAGCCCTGATTGCTGACGCCAACAGCATCAGGTATACCCGGGGGCGGGTGCAGCTGATTAAGCGGGGAGTGCCAAGGGTGATCTCCTTGCGTTCCACAGAGCTGCAACAACACAAGGAAAAGCGCCGACTGGACCGACCGAGACCCGGACTTGTTCCCGTTGCGGGAAGAGAGGTCATCTTAGGTAGACCTGCCAGGTTAATATCGGATTGTGCGGATAGGGTGCCATACCCAAAACGACTCCTAATGTGCCCATTCAGCCATCCCTGGTTCTGTGGCACAGCAGGCACCAAAACCAAGAGGGGCAAAGACTAAGCAGTAGGGGAAGAAGGAAGGTCGCTCTGGGTGCATGTCCGGGGAAACCACTAACAACATTACGATTCCCAGGGAATGGGCAGGTTTCGACATCCTCGTTGTTGCACTGACTGTTGTCAAGAGTAACAACAATCGGTGGACTTGAGATTACGGGGCAGGCGTTAGCGTATGTCATGATTGCCGCTGGTTTACAAAGTATCAGGAAATGCTCACCATCAACATGTACTTTTTTCTGGTACATTCCGGATTGTCGGAAAGGGTACTGTAGTGTTTTCTTCCGTAGTGAACTGCTAAAAGCGTCTCACTGCCATCCGAGATGTCTCATATGCTCTGTCAGGAAGAAGAAATCCCTTATCATCCTCCCAGATTAGCAAATCGGCAGGCTGTACCTGGAAAAGGTCGGCTGATAAAACTAAAGTTTTTGATCGTAAGGGCATCCAAATTTTAGATTTTTAAAGGCACCACCAGAATATAAAATTGTGCATTCTGCTGCTTATATTTCGGAAAATGTGAATAAATGCTTTGAGAGGTAGGAAGTAATTATACAATGTTCTAATAGGGATGAAATAGCATGTGATTTGTACTTTCGCGTACATTTAAAATCAACACCACCCTTTCTTCTTATCAATGACTGTATCCAAAATTTCAGGCATTATTATCAATTTCATGTTGTCAATGGGTGTTTTTGGGGCTCAGCACAACGCATACACGATCAAATTTTGTAGAAGTTTCTATAGTGTTAGATATGTTAAGAAAGCATTTAAGGTTCATGTATAATACCAATAGTATAATCAAACAGTTTAATAACCAAAAAAGAAACGGCATCTTTATTATTAAAAATAGTGCATGTGGTCGATTACCATCTTCTCCGCAACCCCTGCTTTTCTTCATGCCTCTTAACTGTTCCTCTCATTGTAGCCATGCTAAATTTTCACCATGACAACCCCACCTAAACAATCTATCTTATGTTCCCTGGCTAGGCCTGCAGTAATGGCTAACTTAAGGTGGCCTTGGTTGGGGTCTACCCTAACCCATGCATCCCAAACAATCTCTCTCCAACAACCCTTTGCACTCACCCTGCAGGATTCTCCCAATCATTGTGTGTGCTCTATCGCCTTAGTTGCCTTTGAGCCCCTAAACCTCAACCAAACAACCAGATCGCCGATTTTGCCATGTTGTACACCTTGGCAAGATCCAAAACGCGATCACAACTTTCATGTTTAGCTATAATTTCCTTTTTTAAATCAACATTAACAATGTTTGTGATTCTTCTTAACGCCATATTCACAAAAAGTGTACTTTTTTGCTAACCCACATTGTTTTGTTTCGTCCATAAATCAAAAAAAAAATGTGTTGTTCGTAAAGTGAGGTTCCACTAAAGGGCATATCCCAACTTCATGCAACCACAAACCCTATAATATGTTTTCACTGCAATGCACAAGTGTGTGAAGGTCTGGCCTAGGCACAAATTAATAAGGAATGTGCGATTGGGCATCCACAAAAATGTACAAGTATTAGTGTACAAGTTGCAAGTATATGGAGATTGAAAGTAGGCTTTGAAAGTGATGTGCTCCGAGGCCCGAAAGTCCAATATGCCGCTTCGTTGCCACTCGTCACAGAATGCAGCACAGTCCATCAACACGTGGAGGGCAGTTTGTGGTTCACCGGAACCGCAGGGGCAGATGGTGCTTGGAGCAATGTGGAAGCTGTGCAGATGGGCCCAAAACATCCCATGACTGGTAAAAAAATTAGGATGTAAGGAAGTGTAGTTGGCAGGAGTCAGGCAGAAGGCGAGCGGAATCGAGAATGGGAAGATGAAAGGAGATATGGAACTTCCCCCAGTCACGGGAGTACAGGGCCTGTGTGGTGAAGTTGTCGCCACTGTTATGCTTTGACCTCGAAGGTTGGATCGCACGAAACTGATGGGTTCCAAGCCGTAAGATGTAGACCCTTCAAAGGATAGCAGCCTCCCCAGCCAGTTCATCTGCCCTCTCGTTGCCGATAATCCTAATGTGGGCCTTCACCCAGGCAAAAGAAATAATTAGATTAAGATGCCTGCCCACACCAGAACCGCACGAATGGCTGTTACGAAGGGATTGGTGGACAATCAGATGCACATCGCATCCAAGGTGATTCTGGAGTCACTAAGGACTCGAAAGCTAGCTCGTCGCTCCACCGCCCACTCAGTGGCTCGTTACACTGCCAGAGCTTCCGCCTGTGCGACCGAGCTGTAAGAGGCCAGCTTATTTTTGCCTGGTGAATCTCTAGAGCACTGTCGAATGCCACAAATGCCGCCCCAAAGCCATCTGCAGAGTGACTCCCGTCGGTGAAGATGTGCAGATGAACTACAGGGGTGAGATCGACGTCAGCTTGGGTCCTAGCAAGAGTATATTTCTGGGAGGAAAGCATGGAGGGATGAGAGAGATCGGAAGCCAATGTTCTGGATTCCAAAGTACAATCATCCGGTAGGAAGCTGGTAAGACCGGAAAGCAAGAGCTGGAAAGCTGTGCAATTTCATTGGTACGTAGATGGAGGCATGATCTGGGCGATAGCCTGGGACGCCACCAAGAATGTTGTCTGATAGGCCTTGGCTGCTACAATAGCAAACGGGCGTTGAAAGACATCCAAACAACATCTGACATACTGGTAACGTGTTGCACGGGTCCAAATCTCTGCAGCGTAGGTGACTGCAGGTTCCACGGCCAGGAGATAGTGTCCAAAGAATAAAGGGCGAGGACCTCCATGAGATGCGAACAATTCATAAGAGGTTGCAAAAGGTAACCTGAGCCCTTAAAAGGACGTGTTTAACATGGACCACAAACCGAAGACCCTCGTCGACCATGACACCCAGGATCCAAACACAATTAACTCGTGTAATGAGCACACCGTCCATCACAATGCGAACAGTCCGAGCTGCCCGGGTCAAAGCCAGTAGCTGTGTCTTGTCAGATCCGAAATCGAGTTTCTAGCCAGAACCCCAGGCCAAGAGGGCATCGACATTGCGGGAGGAGACAACCAAGAGTACATCATCCGCAAGTGCTTGCAGATGGCATCTGGGAGGAAGAGGAATCTCGAAGAGGGTGTCCAGAATAATGTTCCAGAATGTTGGCCCACAGCATGAACCCTGGATGCACCCACGCTGCATGGCTAGCTCTGCTGTGGAGTCCCCCAGGTTGAGTGAGACCTGGCGATCAATGTGGTACGAATCCACGAGAAGAAGGACATTTGATGGGCAACCCTGTGGCAATAGTCAATGGCACAGTGCTGGCCACCAGGCATGGTCAAATGCAGCTTTAATGTCCGGAGAGATGGCCACAACCTGATGACCCCGCCGCTTCAGACGCTCAACACAGTGAAGAAATGTGCGCAGGACATCAACTGTGGACCGTTGGGCCTGAAAACCAAACTGCTTCGAAGACATGGAGTGCTGAATGAAAAATTTAACCCTACCCGTGATGAGCCATTTGAGAACTTTGCCAAGAACACACAGGAGACCGATAGGACGGAAAGAAGAGAGGAATGCATAGTCGTCCCGTTGAGGTTTAAGAAGGACCTGGACAGGTAGGAGTGTTGCGTGGGTAAAAATGTTGTAGTAGGCATTCAGCAGTGTCAGCAGGATTGGTGGTATAAGCCCCTGTGGCTGTACAAATAGTGGTGGATGCAGAAGGGCCCCATGACCAACAACAATCCTGGTCACGATCGCCATTCAAAAACTCCTTAAAACTGCAAATTGTAGCATCTTGGATAGCGCGTTTATATTCATCACGAGCAGTGTGATAGGCGGCCTAAACCTCAATGAAATCAGGGGATGCCGGATTCCGACACAGTCGTGATACCGACTGCTTTAAACTTAATACCCGTTTTTTAACATTGGTGAGTTGGGGCGACTAGATTGGGTTAAATCTGCAGCCTGAGCCTTTAAGAGGAATGGTGGCATCACACGTGAGTGAGAGTATGTCCATCAATCTAGCGACTATCCTGTCAACCTGCCTGGATGAGGTGGCCTGGGCTACATAGGCGGGTGTAAGGTGAGCATCTTGGAGGGCAAAGCCGAGGGTAGTGTCGAAAGCATCCCAGTCTGCTTGTTTGGTCCGCCAGTAAAAAGTAGTGTGCATTATAGGTGGGGTAGTAGGGCAGGTCGGCTGTCCACACAAAAGGCAATGGCATTGTGTTCCCCGGATGCATAAGCATTGCGATCCACTCCAGTTTTTGATGTAGGGGGTGAGATTGGAGGAGCAATTGGTAAGGTCGATGTGGGATTTGCGGATCTCAGTGGTA
This sequence comes from Julus scandinavius, assembly GCA_034696685.1. NCBI lineage: Eukaryota > Metazoa > Arthropoda > Diplopoda > Julida > Julidae > Julus > Julus scandinavius. Next base: position 6,338 of record JAQGAE010001702.1, read on the forward strand.
AGTATAATCTCGAAAGTTCGGACATCCCCCAGGTTCAGGACATCTAAATTGCGAGCTGCGAGCAAGTCGGCAAGCATGTTCCCCCGCATATCAGTTCTTAGACCACCCCACAAAGGATATTTAACATTAAAGTCCCTGCCGTTCTAAAGCAGCATTGAAACAATGGCAGTAAGTGTTGCCTCAAATGCGGCTAAGCGAGGAACAGATGGGGCATCGGGCACGATGTAGCAGCCCAGTACAATGGAACGGCTTCGAAAATGGAGCTGAATGGCTACTGAGTTGGTATCAGAGTACTGAGCAAGAAGGATGGGAAGAGTAGGGAGGGAACGGTGGACCAGAATCATACTTGTTGCGAGCAACTCCCCGAGTGTTTTGAAAGAAAGAGTAGTCAGGGTAACCACGAGCACAACCATCTGGACCAGTATATTATTCTTGTACAAGGGCAATTTGGACTGAGATATTAACCTGGAGAATCCTTAAAAAGTTAGTCCCTATAATTAATGCATGCTTAAGCAGAAGTTTCATGCATTGCCATATTAAGCAATACCATGAGGTGGCAGAGTGTTTAGTGGGTGCGGATGCATAAGGCTGCAGGCATTTGCAGTTTTGCAGTTGTGAGGTGTGAGCCGGGTGGCGTTGTCCTTGACTGGACATTCTAAAAAGGTATGGTGACCTGAGCAAAACGAGCACAAGGAATGCTGGGTACACTTAAAGTTCTCACACACCACGTGTGTGTGTGTCCAAACTGCAGGCAAGAGAAAACCTGAACTAGGGGAGAAGTCCTCAATATGCACCCGCTGATAATCCAGGTTAACCCTGCGATCCAGTAGGAGAGCCGAGAAAATTTTAGGGTCGACCTCAATGACGGCATTGTAGAGGAGTGCATTGCGGCTTCGGCGATTGTAAGAAAATTTAGCAAGTTCAGTAATTGGAGTAACACCTGCCGCTGAATAGATCAGTGCATTTTGCGCCATAAGCAAAGATATGATGTCTTCGGTTGGAAGATCCTGGGAAATACCTTTGAAAACTAACTGAGGGCGATGACGCCTGAAGGCTTCCGCATGCAGGGATGAGGTGGAGTTGATTTTGGGCACAGTTTCTGCCCGTTGTGCCTCTGTAGCAAACTCCAGCCTAATCTTGTTATTGGCGATGGTGGTGGTTTTAGAAGGAGCATAGGTGTTGGAGCGAAAGCTGACCTGTTTTTGGAATAGAACCACAGTCACTTTAGTTGATGTGTTGGGTGTGACGGATCCAAGGACCAATGCATAAGAGGGTTTACTGCACAAGGCGCAGAAGTGGAAGAGGCAGGGGAAAAGAAGGAATTGGCGCAGATGACCAGGGGGCCCCGACAGTGGTCCAAGGCTTTGCCCCAAATTCATCGGAAGTGGATGGTAAGGCAAGAATGTCCTGGTGATCCATTACCAAACCTTGCTTTTCTTAAAGGTTAATTAGGGCCAACTCAATAGCATCGATCCTTGCAGGAGTGAGAGCCGGTCGAGCAGCCTCGTGCTGAGGAACTCGAGAGTTGATGTCCTCCAGTGCCACTAAGATGGAGGCCTTCACTGTTCGACTGAAGTTGCGACTCTCGTCAAGAAGAGACCGTATGGTCTCTACCGACGAAGCAATGCCATGGATGAAGGAGGATGATGACTTAGGGTACGTAGAGTTCATTGCCTGGAGGGTTATGTGTGGATCAGTTGAGGGGTTCTCCCCACTGATTGTAGCATTGATGGCAACCACAGGCGGTGGTGAGGCGCAAGGAAGGATCCAGGCATTGGCAGAACGGATTGTACGGTAGGAAAAAAGGGGTATGTTGCGTATGGTTTATGAGGGCGACTGGGGGAAGCGGGAGGTAGGCTCAGTATGAGGGGGCTCGGAAGCAGTGGCCGGCATGCCGCCCGTATCCTTCCGGGACTTCATCACGCGGCGCCAGGAAGCCGGATGTGTAGAGAGTTCCGGATCACTGGTAGAGCAGCGATGCAAAGCCCCAGATTTCAGGAAAAGGGGGTTAATGGGCTCTGAAAAGTCAGGGCCCTCTCAATCAGAATCGGAGCCCGAAGAGGGGGAACCGCGCAGTGAGCAAATTGGACTTTGGTTTTGCCCATGGCTGCAAACAAACGGTATTGCAGAGTGCAAAAACAGCAAAGTGATTAAATAAAAGAAGGAAAATTATGAGAACAAATAAAAAAAGCATTGGTTAAGATTAACAAAACAATGAACAATGAGCAGTGATGATACCTGAACAATAGTGATCACAAATAAGTGTTAATAAGGTATTCAGCAGTAATAAATGGTAATAAGTGGTAATATAGAATAAAAATGAAAAATAATGAGTAGTAATAAAAGGAACAAAACAATTAGCAATAAGAGCAAGGGGTGACATAAGGGTTTTGAATGAGTACCATAGTGCTGATTACAGAGAACAGTAGAATGATTAAATAAAAATGCTAAAATGATGAGAACAAATAAAATAAAGCATTGGATTAACATAAGATTAACAAAACAATGAGGAATTATCAGTGATTATATTTGAACAATAATGAACAATAAAAAGTGGCAATAATAAGAGCAATGGGTGACCAAATAATTTGGAATAATTTAAAACTCAATGGAGGACCAGATCTTTAATGAGGCTTGGAGAGGAGGGTACCAGTTAAGAAGTTACAAAATTGGTCAAATATTTGAAAATGTAACAAAAATATAAAAGGTGAGAAGAGGAGAAGAGTGAAAAGATGCACGCCAACCACAGGCGAGGTGTGAAAAAGAGGGGAAAAGAGGGTATCAGGTCACATGTGAAATACAGGCATTATGAATTCCATTGTAAATGTATGAAAATATTACAAAAGAGTGGCCCTAGAGGAAAAGAGCATGATGCGATAAAATGAATGTGCCCTAATACAAATCAGTATGATATAGCCAGAATATGCAAGGGTATGGAGAGGAGGCTACAATCTAAGAATCACATATAAAAGAAAAGTTAGCGAAAAGAAGCCAAGTGGGATGAAATAAGAAGAGGGGAAGGGTGCAGGGCATGCGCCAACCACAGGCGAGGAGTAAAATAGGGGAGAAGGGGGATCATGTTACATGTGAATAGCTGAAAAAGTGAAATCACAAACAATATTTTTATTAAAACAGCAAAGAAAACCAAATTAGGAACAAATAGTATTGAAAAGGACATGATAGACCATGGGTATCCGCGGATACTTAGACAGCACTTGTGTGTGTCGTGGATCGGGAGGCAGGTGGCCCGAATGGAGTGGCCAATGTTTCCGGTGGTTTCCGAGTGGAGGTTTGGCGGACGATATCTACCAAAGTTTTGGAGCGAATCGCAAAGGGATGGAAATGGAGGAAAGATGGGATCCGCAGCTATCCGTGGGTAAGCGATTTATGGCTGTACTCAAAGTAGTCCAGGAGATATTTAGTCCCAAAGCTGCGAAAGTAGGGCCAAAGGGCGGTGGCGCATCACAATAAAACCCTAGAACTCGTTGAAAAATGCTCTGAATTGGACAAATAGGGCGGCGGATGTTTGAATTGGCGCTGTCGGATCCGTGGAACCAAAGTTATGGGGTTCCGAACCCAGAAAGGGCAACAAACGGGTCCCAGAAATTGTTTAGGAGGCCAAAACTCGACAGAAAAAAAATGTCACAACGGGTGGTGGAGAACAGAGGATATCCGCGGGACCCAAGGATGCCGAAATGGCAGAGTTAGGTCAAGATGTCTACAGAAAGCAGCTTCACAAAGTGGAGACTGCAAAAGTCCGGAGTCTGGCACTTGAGGTATGGGGCAAGGAACCCAGCAAAGCAGGGGGAGATGAAGGGGACAGTCCTGTGCTCAGGAGCAGAGGGGAAATGCGACCACACTCTGGGTGATGTCTAGGTTATCTCACGGTGATGTCTGGGATAACTCACTGTCTGGGTTATATGGAGTTGTAAATTATGGAGTTGTAGCATAGCATTCCACCAATAATCTCAGGAACTTGTAAATTATTAGTAAATGTGTATAAGTGATGTCACAAAAGTACAGAAAAATTGATCTTCACTGTCACTGGACCACATGTTTATTCAATTAAAAACATTCTATTCCTATTCCAAATGCTTTATAATACTTAATTTACAAGTAATCATTTACCTATAACAAATTCATTACAAGTTTCGAGCAGTTTGCTAATAGCAATACCTTTGTGGAACAGAACACTTGCAAACGGACAAGATTTGCTGGTAAATTGTAAGGTATGGTCTATCATATCAATTTAGAATTGTACAAATACTATCTGTGGAACACAACAACTTGTACTTTTTGTACAAGTATCACTCCATACCCCTACAAGTACAAGACAATACTTTTGTGGAATACGACCCAGAAGTAAACAATTCGAGGAAGGAATGTAATTCATTCTCATAAAAGTATTATTCATATATGCCACTCGTAGAAAAAATTGTCACACATGAATTTGTGTGACAATTATTTCAATGAGTGGCATATATCTTTTGTGTTAACCAAAAAATTAATAACATTAGTGGTCATGCATTATAACACAAAAACATGCATAAGGATCGAATATTGCATAAATTTAACAAATAAAACACTTTCAGCCGTTATCTATGTTGGCGCCAGCGTCAATTTCGAAATCAAACGCATGGGGCCATATGTGATGAGCTCAACGTTAATTTTTATTCATTCATTTCATAAACAAAAATGACTCACATTTACAATGGTTTTCCTCCCATTTCTCATCAGGAGCATAGCAAAAAAACGTCCATCCCGAACGCGGCCAAGATCATATAACAACAAAAGATATAAAATGGCCGACCTGAAAAAACAAAACCATGCCCCGACAGTGGCGCCACCTCAGCCACTTGACCTTAGCTATGGTAAAGGGGGAACAGGATTTCATTTTAGTGGTTATAAACTAGTTAATTGAATAATTAATTGGATTTTTCATTTTAAAGACCAGGCAAAACCAATGGTTAGTTACTTAAATCTTTACTCTGTTGCGCCACCCCAGAACAACAAACTCCCCCGTGGTGGGACATCCCAAAAGTTATGGGGTCCAAACACAGAGGTACGGAGTAAGAGCGACTATCCTGCTGGCTGAAAGTGGCTTCGTGAGCAAGTCCGCAAAATGGTGCCCACGAAGCAAATTTTAAACAATTCCTTTCTAAAGTGGTCCCTGATAAACCGGTGTTTCATTACAAAGTATTTGGTCATGTTGTTCTTGACCTCGTTCCTTATCGCATGAATTGCCGACTTGTTGAGGAACAAGGTTGGTTCCTGGATGCTGTCAGGCAGAAAGGGATGTGCCTCCTCCAAGAACTTACACAGCCAAAGAAGCTCCTTCACCAGATCAACCGAGGCCATGATTTCGGCCTCCATGGTCGATTTAGCTATTATGGTCTGACGCGAAGACCTCCAGCACACTGGGGATTGGCCAATCATCACCAATATCCCCGAGACCGAGCGACTCGTATCCACGTCTGACCTCCAGGATGCGTCAGTGAATGCCCGAAACTTGACATCATGACTTAAAGATAACAAGACCTTTGTTTTTGATCTGTGGTAAGAAATTGACTAAGTTCTCCACCTGATGCCAGGCCTGTAAAGACGACAAACTACTGAACTTCGCTAAAGTATTAATGGCGACTAAGAGGTCTGGTCGCGCCATCCTTGCTACGTATAGCAATGAGCCTATAATACTCTGATATGGATACGGAATCGCCTCTTCCTCGTTACTCATGAATTCACGAGAGAAGACCGCTTCTACTCGAAGAGGCTTCTTAACACGTCACGTAGGAATCATGTCCAGTTTCCATCTGAGGGCGTCAATGTACGGCTCCTGGTACATGATGATATTACAGTTATCGTCCTGTCGGAATTTAATTCCCAGGAAAGTCGTCACCGGTCCTAGATCTTTGAGATCATAGGCCCGGGACATCTTAGCAATGACTGTCAATCGCTCTGCCATCCTTTCCCAGGACCAACAAGTCGTCTACGTACATTATAACCAGGGCATCCTAACGTAGCTGATAAAAGCATTCAACACTGTCGAACAGTATGAAGTCCTGTCGATGCAGTTCCTTGGGCAAGGTTCCCCATCAGCATTGACCTGCTCGGTGTAAGCCATACAATGATTTATTCAGGCGTCAGACACATTTGTCGGTTCAGGTCGCTCCTGTTTGAATTTCCATCAGGGTAGGTTTATCAAGTGCACCAATAAAGAAAAGCACACTTAACGTCGAGGTGGCAATGGAGCCAACCACCGAACACAACAAGCAGAAGGAAGACCACACGGACGAGCGTGAAATTAATCACAGGGTTGTAAACATCCGTGAAGTCCAAACCCTTCCATTTCTGAAACCCTTTAGCAACAAGACGGGCCCTGTGTCTTACCACGATGTACTGCAAGTCCCGCTAATGGGTAAACACCCACCTGCAGCCCAGGACCTTCTGTCCTTCCTGATGTGGTATGGACACATAGACCTTGCGCTTTTTGAGGACATGCAACTCGTCCTCCATAGGTTCCAGTTATATATCGAAATCCAGGGCCGAACTTGCATTGCTAAATGTCGTTGGATCAGAATCCAAAACATTCACCTCAGCCTTACACCTAGTGCCTGAGGATACAGGAACCTGCTCTTCCAGAGTTTGTATTCCTTGTCTCGATCTCAGTCCCCTCGCCTGTCGGGCCAATTTTGAACTCCCCCTGAAAAGTGTTGTGTGGGGTGAAGTCAAAGTCGTGTTACACCATGTTGTCCCGGCAGTACGTGCTGATCTTATTGGTGGAACGGAAATGTTTTCCACCCAGGTAGTATTAGACATCAGCACGTTGCCCCATCTGTCTGGGATGAATTACTCGTCTCCTTGTGGCAGACTCCACAGTCGGGGGTTCGCGAGTTAACAAGGACTCATGGGCGCCTCTGCGGTAAGAACACAGGCCTTGGGGGCCTCGGCAGAAAATTCGTCCGGAGCTTCCTATCCGATTTCTGGCAAGGACATCTGTCCTGTGAATTGATCATCGGGACCAGTCCTCATGATAGCCGCATCAACCCAAACTTGACTAGACTCAAAGATGCGGCCTAGTTCCAGGCTAAGAAGTGGTACCCCTTCGTCGTTCGGGCATAGCAGATCAGTATTCCACTAACGGAAGAGTCGTCGAGTTTTCCCTTCCGTTGAGCCTGAGGGACAAAGCCATAGACCTTGCTACCCAAGGTCCGAAGGTGGGTAAGGTTCGGTGTATACCCCTTAAGCTGCTCGTAAGGGGAACTCATGTCAAGCATTTGTTGGGGCAGTCGATTTTTCAGGTAGGTTAAGGTGAGAAGAAATTCTGCCCAAAACTTGTTACCCAAACTGGAGTCGCATAACATGACTAGGATAGCTTGAACAGCTGTCTGATTGAACCGTTTAGCTACTCTATTCATATGTGGAGAGTAGACATTCGTGCGCTGATGTCTAATCCCCCTCTCCGCATAGAATTTTTCAAACGGTTTGGAGCAGAATTCTTCCCTTGTTGTCGGTCTTTATAGCCTTCACCTTATGACCAGTTTAGTTCTCCATTGAGGCGATGTAGCTGGAGATATTGTCCATGACCTGGTCCTTGCATTGCAGGGGATACACTTTGCACTAACGCGAGTAATCGTCGATCAGTTCCTGATAGTACCGACAGCCTGTACCCGAAGGAATAGAAATCAGCCCCAACACATCCGCATGAATCAGTTCCAGTGGTGCCTTTAAATAGATTTTATCCTGTGCCGGGTGGGTTGGTTGACGCATTTTACAATCAAAACACGTTTCACAGTTCCGTGGTTTATCTGTCAACTTCGGCAGACCACAAAAATGCTGAAACCTTGACATTTGCAGGATCGTGTCCTGACTGATGTGGCCAAGTCTTAGATGCCACAATCTTAATTCCCGACGATTAGGCCAAACAACCTGTGGCCGATACCGACATTGGCTGCAACAATTTCTTGCCTAAGTCGGGTCGAGGCACCGCTGTCACATGATACAGACGGACTTTCCTTTTAAAATCTAGAATTTGGACTCCCTTGTTATTGAAAACATGGTACAGCCTGCCGATTTGCTAATCTGGGAGGCTGACAGCATATTTCTCCTTCTGAAATGGCAGTAAGACGCTTTTGGCAGTTCACCATGGAAGAAAACATGACTGTACCCTTTCCGACAGTCTGGAACATACCAGAATAAAAGTACATGTCGATAGGGGTTGTTTCCTGGTACTCCGTGAACCAGTGGCGATCATGACATATTCTCACTCCCGCCCCGGAATCCCAAGTCCACCAATCGTCATTACCCTCGGCAGCGGTTAGTGCAACAACGAGGATGACACCTACGTGATCATTTACCGGAAATGGTCACGTTGTCGGTGGTTTCCCCGGACTTGCCTCGAGAGCTAGTCCCTTTCTTCACCTTCCGCTTGGCCTTTGCCCTTTTAGGCTTCGGTGCCTGCTGCACTGCAGGCCCTGCGGATACAGTCAGCTTAAGCACATAAGGAGTCGTCTTGGGTATAGCACCCTGTCCGCCCAGCCCGAGATTCACCCAGCAGGTCTCCTGAAGATGACCTCTTTCCGCAACAGGAACATGTCCGGGTCACGGTTCCTGGCGGTGTTGAAGTCCACGGGTATACCTGATGTTGTTGGCCTCGGCAATCAGGGCTGCCTTGACTTTTGTAGGAACGAAGTCCGTGTCAGGCCATGTATTGAGGAGCTTGATTTTCAAATCAAAGCTCGGGGTAAATCCCATCAGCATCTGGAATGCCAAGTCCATGTCATCGACCCGGCGACCCGCTTCTTCCAGTTGGAGAGCCACACGCCCCACTCGAGCAATGTAGCTCTTGATGGACATGAGATGTTCCATCCGTAGGGATTGGAACTGGCATCGCAATTGCCAGATAATCTCTCGGGTAGTCGGCTCATAAGTGTGTTGTATATGAGCCAACACCTCCCTACACTGGGTTCCGGTGAACCGCTGGAAGAGGGTCTCCCTAATTCGAGGATGGACCAAAAAGAAGATAATCGAGTAAGCCTTTTGGCACCTGTCCTCGAACCTATCCTGATCGGCCTGGGTGGCGGCCTTTTCGGGATCCTTGCGTTCCTTACTCACGAACCGCAGGGGGGACTGGTACATTCCCATTTGGAAAAGTAATATCTTGACAATATATAAAAAATATAATGGGTTACAATGAAAATATATTTTCAATATATTGTTACGAAACTAAATATATTATAAATACGTTTTGTATAAAATATATTTTCACAGAATATATTGTTCATATATTCCCAATATACATTGTTAAACATTTAATTTTTTTAATGACTATTACTTATACTTAGCACAACACTACTATTAGCAATTTTGTTTGAAGAAAAGTGGCAGACTTTCATGTAAATTATGCAAACATTTATATTATTATTTTGTATTTAAGTTTATTTCAAAATTAAAACGATATTACAAATTTACAACCAGCTAGTTTCATGAAGATTAGGAAATTTACACACTAAGTCAAAATGCAGATGTAATACTGCCCTAAACCATAGCTCTGATTTTGTAAACATGGAACATAAATAAATTTTTTAATTGTCAAAAATCATCCATTTTTAAGACAAACTGTGTAACTGTTTCGTTTAATTACTTTGGCATACTGTTTTGAATAAATGATTGCCCATTGACAATGATGCGATTAAATTGACGGCGTTTCAGATTCATCGGAATTGCAATGGTAGGGATCAATCAGGTAGGGATAATGACAACAATTTCCCACTACTTAATAAAGTTATCCCAGCTACATTTTTTGCATATTTTACTTTTTTTACCTGTGAGCTTTTCAATCAATGCAGAGCACTTTGGGTTGGCATTTTGCATGCAACTTCTCAAATATTTTGGAACATTTCTTTGCAATAAATATCGTGATATAATTTGTAATGGTACTCCATTTGAACTTTTTACAAATTTTAGCAATGTGGTGTTGAATGACTCAAAGATAAAGGCTGAGTGATTCCTTAACGTGCCCCATTCAAGAACACTGTCTTTTAAGATGAAAACATAAATGAATGTTCATAATGTTCATATAAATGATTAAATTAATTCAGCCATGAATGGTGAGAGATAAGTAATTTCATCATGTGCCTACGTTTTTACTTTAGCCACAAATCTTTCTAATGTTTGCCTAGGACGTTGCCCTTCTACTTTCATAATTATAATTTTCAAAGAACACTTGTAACATTTGTAGACAGTGAATTAATTATGACAAAAACACCAATGAAGCAGCCATTAGTGTTGCCATACAATAAGGAGAAGTTTTTAAACCAATTAACCAAATTTTAATTGTTTTAAAACCTACATGTTATAAATTTTTATAATTCCCTGCATTATGTATACGTACATTTTTATAAATTTATTTAACTATGGTTGCACAGAGAGAATATAGGGAAATGGATTAAATTAAGTATCTGGTATCACTGTTAGTTTACTAGTGCAGCCATTTTGAAGTTCTGTGACAAAGGCAAAAGCACATGGTCATAGCAACTGCAGTGGCTTCAAACAAAATGTCTGGTTCGAAAAAATATGCCATGGTAAAGTGGACTTCAGGAAAAGACCTTTGAAGCTTAAGTGTTGTCAGTTCAACATGGACTAGAAAACCATTAAGTAATGTCCTGGAGGAAGTATCTGTGTTTTTAGTAGAATGAAGAGTGGGAAAAAATACCAGTTGATGGATGGCTTGTCAATGAAGCAGAAATCCTGGAACTACATGGTAAGTTAATGTTGCAAGGAACGTTTTTAACTGCAGTCGTCTACTACTAGGCTTCTTACACCCAGACTACTGCAGGTCGGTTCACTGACACGAGTTACATGAAAATCCTAGGATCCACTGGTAACCCCCTTGCTTCCAAAAACTACACTGGACATGTTGATTGTCCAGTAAGTTCCCCAAGCCAGTCGTAATGATCTACTTACCTCCAATAAACGCTGTCTTCAATTGTATCACCTCTGTAAGTGAAAATAACTCTCCCTAATTCTGATTAAAACACCAGAAGTCTATGATAACGAAAACCCCTTTATTAAATGATAAAATTGCCTTTCGGCCGAGCTAGTTGCATGAATATAAAGGCAACATTAGGTTAACTATCATAAGCTGGTGGAGCACTGGTCAGGGTAATACAGTAGACTTACATGAACCAATACCAGGATAAACTGGGGGCCAAGGCAACTGTTAATGTCACTAACCCAAAGTACTGGAGTTAAACTTCAGCTTGGGTAGTTCTGAGATTACCCCTGATCTAGCCAGCTCAAATCTCACAGACCAACTGTCCTCTTGCCCCTGTGCAGCGGTATTTATGGGAAGCTAATTTTATTATAATTACATGTTAGTGGTCAATTGTCCACTTATAAAGCACGCGGCAATACATTTACTGCGTTACGCAGAAAGGTGCCACCCTTGGTAATAAAAATGTCCTACGGACGAATCCGTGAACGTCAGCTGTGAACGTATCACAGCGCTCAGGCAATTCCCATAAATCACCAGCACCGTGGGGGGTGTTGACAGCTGGGCATAGCTAGATAAGCCTACAAAAACTGGCTAAAACAGTAAAAATACAGAAAGGCACATAAGATATAATATCATAATCAATCGACATATCAATATGAATCCCATAATATCGTGCAGATGACCCTGGATCGTCACAATGTCAATTTAAATATGTACAGTGGCAAAAAAGTATTAGATAAATCTACTTTATGAATAACTTTAGAATTTATTAGTTTACCTAAAAACCGGAATATGAAACATGGAGCCAGGTTTTGAAAATGTAAGGCATATAGAAAGCCAATTTATTGTACAATTATTTATTAATAAGAAACAGGTATTGCCAAAACTTTTTTGAATTAATAAAGTTAAGATTTTAGCTCATGTAAATCATACACATGTTTACTTATTTATATCGATCCTGCTTTCTAGAAAAAGAAGCCGTGCTCAACAAAGTATTAATTAAAAGGACAAAAGACCCAGAAGTAAATATAGCTGTGGATGGTCAAAGAAAACGAAAAAAAAAGATTATCAGTGATGATGAGTAGGATGAAATTCTAAATTCCAGTGTAATTTTAACAAAAATTCATTTGATTATGTTTTTGTTGTTTTCTATGTTAACTTTAAGCTGTATTTTCAGCAAATCAAAAAACTCAAAAAGCAAGAAAGACTTCTCAGCTTTAAGGCCATACAGCAGGAAATACTTGAGAAATACAGTTCTAAAAAAAATCGACAGGCGATTCTGCCAATTTATAAATATGTCATAATTGTGAAAATCTAAAAGAAGAATGCACAATTAAAAAAAGACATCCAAGGACTACAGGCAACTGTAGTGAATAGTAAGTAAAATGCTGCATGATATAGATAACAATTCCACACAAACTGTATTTGTATATTAATTTTTATACTTTATTTTTGCAGAATTGCCACAACTGTTTAAGCAAATCCCTGATTTGCTTGAATTTCAAAGAAACTCATCCACAACTTCGAGAGTTTGCAGCACAAAAGGACCCCCTGTAGCTGAAATTCCCATTGCAGAAATTGTTAATCTTCTTCCTACAGCTGGCATTTCACAAGCTCAGGTAATATAAAGAGTAATGTTTATCAAATTCAGCCCTTTTTATAATAATTATATAATAGTTGAATAATTAGTTGGACATTTCCAGGTCGAAATATTCCCAGGAAGTGGAGTGATGTGTCCAACTCTGACTAATAAAGCTTCTAAATCAACAAAAAAACCATCAACTTTCATTCGAATGCTGTTGGTGAATTTGTTTGATGAAGATGTTTCACTACAAAGTAATCTTTGCGGAGGGTCCAGCAAGAGAGCAGATGTTGAATCCAAAAAAAACAACTGGATAGGACCATAACAACTGCAATAAGACGTAAGTATATATTTTAAACAGTTTTTTTAATTTCAAACATATTTCCTTTTATGTGCATTCATTTACATGTCTTAATTTTTAAATGGCTTCGTTGAAGTATTTTCCAAATGAGGTGACATCATCTCAGACTGGGCAAGTAATTAACAATAAGATTGCAGAATTATGACATAAAAAAGCATGAAGCATGTGACATGTAGATCAAAGTTGCTATGGCCAGCTAGACTTCATTAATTCAGGTTATATTAATAAAAACATTGCAAAGTACAAAGTATTGCTGATTTATTTATTTTTATTTCTCATTAACTGTTAATATTTATCAATTTTAGGGTGCATGTTTAATATATTTTCAGTATTTCTGCTAGATCTGAAATATATGTTCAATGCATTACAAATATGTGTTTGTTATATTAAAAATGTTTTCAATGCATATATTGTTAATATATATTACCACCATTGAAAATATATTCAACAAATATTTGTCATGCATTTTGCATATATTGTTGAACATATCTTCTTGATATATATATATAATATATATATAATATATTGTTAATATATGATGATGTAAAAATAAATATATTAGCCATATATGAGATTGGGCCAATTTTGGTATATTTTTAATATATGGCTTATACATTTTAAAAATATATTCATCATATATTTCATTTCCATATGGGTTAATGCAACCTCTAGCTCCTTCCTCCAGGTTGCGTAGTTTGATTCGGTGTGGAGAGATATCCTCGGCGACTGATCCGCAGAAGGGGGCGAGAAGTCGTACCCGTCAGCCATATTTTAACAGAAAAATGGTATGGTGCAAATTTCGAATTTCAAAGGAGTCACGCAAACAAGAAGCGACGTCGAGAAGCCACACGCGCCAAACCCATCACGACGGAACTCTGGCTCTTGAGGAACCCCGATCGACCGATGTCGCCGAATTGAAAAACCAAAAAAGAACCCCGACCTTTCAGCCAGAAGGACCGATGCACTGAATCCGTTCCTCTGTTTCGTCGATGGAGGATGACCCTAAACCACCCCAAGGACCCAGGAATGAAAAACCAAAAAAGCCCAAACCTGCGTCACCTGGCTTCTGTCCTGTACGGGAAGATGGCTTTCAAAATCCTAAACAAAAAAGGGTTACGAGGGAAAGCAAGATTAATAAAACTTTCATGTATCAATAATTCATTCCATGCACTGCGACAACAGATGGGGTTGTCAACTACCACTGTTAGACAGATGACCTCAAGTATAACTAAAACCTGACACACTTGACACGATCTGTTCTGAGAAAAACCTTGGAGTTCGAACAAACGCCATTAGGTAAGAACGCAGTTAATTTGCATGGACAAACCAAGAATTTTGTAAGCAAAACACTGTAATCGGCAATCTCCATCCACCAACTCGAGGCAATTTCATGAATAGGGATCGAATGTGACCCCAACGATATGACACTTGTAACATGCGAATTTAGCATGAATTACAAAAACCAGAAGTTCAAGAACCAAAATTTAGCAATAACAAAAACTGTTCGTAAAATACATGGCGGGTTACCAGGAAAAACCTCCGGCGATGGGCAGTCGGAAGCGATATACCTCCGGCAGTGGGCGCGATACAGAGATAACCTCCGGCGGTGGGCACGTTGAACCTCCAGCAGTGGGCGCAATACGGAGATAACCTCCTGCGGTGGGTGTATTACATTTGTTGGAACGAAAGTTGCGATTTTAACACGTTTTTATTGAAGGACGTCTCCGCAGCGTCGTGCCGTACACCATCTCGGCGGTCGAGACGCCCATGTCGGTTTTGGCAGCCGTGCGGACCCCCAATAGGACGAGGGGCAAGACGTCGACCCAACGTTCAGTGGCGTGACACTCGATGGAGGCTTTAAGCTGGTGGTGAAAGCGCTCGATTAGACCGTTCGCTGCCGGGTGGTACGGGGTCGTATGGGTTCGTTCCACGCCGAGTAGGGTGGCCAAGGAGTCGAAAAGAGCCGATTCGAATTGTCGGCCTTGGTCGGATGTAATGCCGCTAGGTGTGCCGAAGCGGGCGATCTAACCATTGACGAAGGTGCGGGCGACCGTATCAGCCGTGATGCAGTCCATCGGAAACGCTTCGGGCCATCGTGTGAAC
>JAQGAE010001703.1:0-21364 GCA_034696685.1 Julus scandinavius
TCAAACTTCACATTGCGTTCCACCTTTGTCTCTCCAGTCTCTGGGATGTAGATTCGATACGCCTTCTTGTTTTGGGAATATCCTACAAAAATTCCTTTTCTTGCCCTTGGATCCAATTTTCCTCGCTGTTGTTTTGGTGTTAGGAAGTAGGCCACCGATCCAAATCTTCTGAAGTATTGAACTGTAGGTTTTGTACCTTTCCAAATCTCTGCTGGTATCTTCCCATGATGCATAGACTTGCAATGGTTGCGTATTCTACATGCTGTAACTATACATTCGCCCCAGAATTTTGGTGGTAACTTTGATTCTATCAACATTGAACGCATTGCTTCGATAACCGTTCGATTGGCTCTTTCTGCTACTCCATTACTCGCTGGTGAATATGCAGTTGTTAATTGATGTGATATTCCCTTCTGTTTCAACCAATCTTGAAATTCTCCCTGAAGAAATTCACCTCCATTATCACTTCTAATCATTTTTAACTTTCTTCCTGTTTGAGTCTCTTGTTTTATTATTAACTCCTTTATTGTGTCACTTGCATCACTCTTCTTCTTCAGTGGAACCGTAAATAAATATCTGCTGAAGTCATCTACCACTGTAAGTGCATAATTGGCTCCGCCTATTGATGCTGGTTTAATTGGTCCAATTAAATCCATATGCCATAGGTCCATTGTTTCTTTTGACATCTGGTTTTTGATGATTTTATGAGGTTTTTCACACATTTTTCCCATCACGCAGGCTTCACAATGCTCCCTAATTTTCCCGATGGCATCAAGACCATGGACTAAATTCTCTTTCTTCATCTCAATCATTGTGAAGTTGTTCAAATGACCAAGGCGATTGTGCCAGTTTAGATACCTCTTCCATTTCGTATGCAGTTTAATTCCTAAGAACTTCGGTGACAACTTCGTATTTATCATTTATTCGCTTGGCTTTCATAATTTCTTCTCCTGAATGGTTGTACACAATAGCCTTTTCCTTTTTGAATACGATGGTCATTCCATTATCTGCAATCTTCGGGATTGATAGTAGGTTTGAACTGATATTAGGAACATATAGTACGTTCATTAGTCTAGCAGGCCCAAGTTTTTCATTTTGTTTAACTCTAATATCTCCAATTCCTACTGATTTCATCATTCGTCCTTTCTCTGCTACTCCTATGTTTTTCTCTTCATCTTCATATGTTGTGAAAATATCATCGTGCTTCGTCATATGACTTGAGGATCCTGAGTCCATAATCCATTTTGTCCGATTTTGTGTACTTAACTCGCTGTCTCCTTGAATGTAATAAGCATATTCTGAGGTTTCTTCATTCTCTTCTACAATTCCTTCTGTCACCAGCATTGTAGATTCTTTCCTACATTTGTCATTTCCACGTCCTCTACCACGTCCTCTTCCTCTGTTTGAAAAATTTCCAAATTTCTTTGGTTTGCGACAATTGACTGAAGTGTGCCCAGTTGCATTGCAGTTGAAGCATTTGATGGGATTCCTACAATCTTTTGCTTGATGTCCTTTCTGTCCGCAATTGTAACAATTCCGGTTGTCATCTCTTTTAAATTTTACTCTGTATGATGTTTCTGTTTTAGGATCTTTTCCGTCAGAAAGTTCGCTTTGTCGATGACCTGTGCGCACTTCTTCATTTTTCAGAAATTCACGAACTTCTATAAGCAACATTTGTTCTTTTCGGCCTTCAATGATCCTTACATTATGATCGAATTCTGCTCGTAGTCCATGAGTAACGTAGTAAACGACTTCACTCTCATCGAATTTTTTTCCCAATTCAGCACATTTGTTATACAATGCTGTTGCTCTGTTCAAGTAGTCATCAATTTTCTCTTCTTTTTTCATCTTTATTTGGGTTAGCTCACATGAAGTCTTTAGTTTAGCTTGTTTTTTCTTAGCAGCCATATTGTCTTTGATCTGCTCCCACAATTTATTTGCATCCTTTTCTTTACTAAACTTGAGTACTTGAGGTGCTGATAATGTTCTTATTATTACCCCATATGCTCTTGAATTCTTGTCATCCCACTGTTCCCATGTTTTCATCTTGGCATCATAGTCTTTGTCTTTGGCATCAGGTTTTTCTGGCTCATCATTTAAAAATACTGGTCTCCATAATCCTTTAGATCTCATTACTCCTTCAACTCTTGTTGCCCACAGAAAATATTTTTTTTCATTGAGTCTCTCAACACCAGAGATTTCATCAGACTCACTTGTTGCCATGTTTCCCCACCTTTTCCACGTGTGTTAGCTCCTTTGTTCTCACTGGTACTTCGTTTTTAACTGTCTTCCAGTCTTCTCTGTATCTTTAAATCAGCTTCTTCTTGCTTATTTTGACCCAACCACGCTCTGCTACCAATTTGTGGTGTTTTCTTAGGTCAATAAAAGTCTCAGTTTGATTTAAGATAACAAAATGTTTACTGGTGAAAAATAATATTCCTTACAAAACACGGCATCGCAACATCGAGCTTTTTTCTGCATCTAATGTTACTCACAATAGAAACCAGGTATCTCTTCATACATTGATACACATACAATCAAGAAAAACGATTACACAACATTGTCTCCTCCGGGCACAACAATTATGATAACGATAAAAATACTTTGCACTTTGGTAAAATGATTATCAAAATATTTTGGCGATACAAACCAAGATTGCTGACCCCAAATGCAACCAATAACACCACAAGCCAATAATTACCAATGCCAAGTGCCAATAGATCTCCAGCCTCAGGACAAGATCTGTCCTTCCTAAGTCCAGGTCCCAGACTCTTCAAACGCACAAATCACAACAAGACTCAAACACCCATATGGTGGAGCAGAGAGAACTCTGAAGAGATTCTCTAGAATTCAGGGGTGAGTCTTAGGGACTCAGAATTTCAAAAGTGAATTTTGAATTTAAAATAATTGAACTGAAAAATGTGGTAAAACATTACTTTGTCAGTACTTCTGTGTAGATCCTCCTTTCAGACTGAGTCCAGGCCCTTATACCCTGTAACAGGAGCCCTACTCCATTGGTACCCAGCCCTACTCCAATGGCTACCACTTGGCAGTATTACTGGCCAAGGGTCAATCTGAGACCCTTACCCTATGACCTGGCAAAGCAAACATTGCGCCACTAAAATATGTCACGGGGCAGTATCAACCCCAAAAGGGATCCACCCCTCGGGTGACCATGGGGAGGAACCACATGGGGTGTGAGCACCATGGGTCCCTATACAATTTGTCAACTGTCCTGCAAAATGAACCATTGCGTGTCCATGGCTAAATTACCAGGGTGAACATCCCATAAAAAGTCACTCAGCCAGATAATGGCTCCCCTTCTAGGGGTGTTAACCACCCAAGAAGGTACCGGCCACATCTAGCTGGGGCAACAAACGCTGCCCCCCATCGAGCAACATGGGGAGATGGCACGGACACTGGGGCAATTAATGCCGAAAACACATGTTCACTCCCAAAAAGGTAACCCAGTCTCTTAGTAGGTCTACATAACGTTTAGCGCCCTCTGTGGTAGTTTTAGGGTCTTTCCTGGGGGGACAGGCCAAAAACGTGTCATTGCGTTACACGTGTTTTTTTCTGCTCTTCAAAAAAGTTTTCAAACATTATGAAGTTGGAATTGTTTTTTCCATGTTGTAAAAACAACTTTAGGAACGTCAATTCCAAGATTTCATACCACAGGATCCCTAAAAACTCCAATATAAGAAAGAAATTTATTGTATGTATGGAAGTGAAACACGTGGTGACATTCAAATAAAACGCCGTTTTGTTTAAATAAAATGGTTTGCACGTGGCCTACACGTTCTCAAAGTGGAATTTCCACTCAAATTTCAAAAACTTACGTTAAATTTCCCAAATAACACAAAAATCCGTTCCTAAAAGAGCAAAATCAATGGAAATGCTACATGGACGACGCTGGGCTGTCCCCCAGCAAATTTGGCCACTAGAGGCGCTCATGCATGGCACATGCGCCGTTTTGTAATGTAGACATCCTCTATTACGTATAAACCCCTATAATACCTGCTCTAAAAACTAAATATCCATATTGCCTCACACAATCCATGCTCCTTATGTAAAATCGGAACGCACGACTGACATTATCTCCTTCATTTATGCCCCAACCCTTCCATAACCTTGACCAAGGTGTAATCACCACCCCTACCCACCATCACAGCATTGGAACTATTACCTTACTTACCCGCTAACATAAATAATAACCTACAAGTCATCTGACTGGTTTACCGCATTACTGGCATATAAGCAACAGCAGTGGCGGCTTGCGTACATGCACTGTAGAACTGCAGCACCCCCTATCACTTGATATTATTGATAACATTTAATATAATGAGTTCTTTTTTCTTTAATTCTTTCTAATTTAATTTATTCAATTAATTATTTTGCTATCCCCAGTTAATGATAAAAGATACAAAAATCTTTGTATGGAACTGTGCGCTTCACAGTTCCAGCGGTGCGGTGTTTGACTGTTGTGCGCATGTGTCCACAGGATGCTACATGCCAGACTGCGGGGAGAATTGGAGCACTGTCGATCCCGCAGTACCGATCCTGGCGTGCTGACGAGCAGCACCACCACTAAATGAAGGTACGAGTCGCCACTTCGCAACAGTCCAACTCCCTGCAAGATTGCAGTAATTAACAACACTTAACCAACAACCTTCTCAACGTTTGAATGACGAGTCGAGTCTCATGGATTCACGTTAAATAATCAGAAGATTATTCGGTCACTTTGAGTTTCAATAATGTATTTTATTTAAATTATATTTATAAATGTTGGTAAACAATTGTGTACGTTATGAACTAGATGTCGATTTTGATGACATTCCATACAGTCTCCAATGATAAAGTTGCTGAAGCTGTTTTGCATTTGAACCTGTAAGATAAAATAGTTGGCCAATATATTGTAAATAAATGTTGTATACAATCAAGCTTGGGTGATGAAAGATGCAGAGTGATTTCACTTACTATCAACTTGAAGACAGGACAAGAGGGAGGCGACTTTTGGGCGAGACTCCATGATTCCACTTAGACTGGAGGTGGTCAATCTTGGTATGTGAATATTATAATAGAGGTAGATCTTGTTACTAAATGTAACGTACACGAGACATGGATTGTTTTTTCCAGGCACTACTGAATAATGACCTATGTGGGATTAGAAAGGCAACAAGAAATACATTTAAATCAGTGACACAATTTTGAATACAAATATATTCTATTTTTTTCCCAGGTTACAAACCGGCAGTGAAAGTGCATACTGTTTCATCAAACTGAAACCGAAGTGACTGGTTTTCGTGGTTTACAATGTAGGTCAAGCCATCCCACGAACAGGCAATAACTTCTTCATTTCCATCATTCTAAGGTAAAACACATAAAAAATAACTATGATAACCAACTTAAATTATTGTGATAATTTTGAAGAAAAAAAATTCTAAAAACAGAAAAGTAAAATTTTTTGAAAAAGGATCTTACTGTGATGTCGAGTTTTGTTATGGAAAATAGCTGGTGGTTGACTTGCAAAGACCAGAGAATTTGTTCTTCGTCAAGCAGCATGAGTGTCCCTAAAACGACAATAGCAAGAGATCATGGGTTCTTCAGTGTCAAGTCAGTGAAATTGTTTGTTTGTTTGTTGATTTTTAACGTTGGCCTATTTCTACAACTAAAGCTAAACACCAACGCCAGGGGATGATCATTTATCACCTATATCTGGAAATTTGGCTTATGAGGGTGGACTTCCACCCCCTCTCTAGGGGTCTTTAACGAGCAACAATCTACATGGGACCTCGGTTTAAACTCTCATCCAAAAGAGCCGCTATTTAGTGAATTTCTCCCATCCGTAAAAATTCCCACTGACCTCGACCGGGGAGCGAGCCCCACATTTTAGGATCGAGAGGCAAGCACGCAACCCACTCCACCGTTGGCGTCAAGTCAGTGAAATAATAAAAAAACAATGGCATACCATCTAATGTTGCCACTGCGTAAAGAGTTTGTATTGTTTCCTGACTGGTGCAACGCTGAATGTTACCGACAATTTCAGTCGAAACATTTGGATTTCGCATTTTTGTCGAGGACAAGGAATGGTATTCCAATCTAGATGTGAAACGAAATTTATAATGAATCACCTCTTAATTCGCATTATCTTAACTTTATCAAAAATCAATTTCCTTACTTGGAAGCATCATCATTGTTAGTTTTATTATTGTAGCAATTTAGTTGGATGTACGTTCCACCTGGCTGAGACACCATTATACTAACACTGCCATCCTGATTTGTATTTAGCGTCACTGACCCAATCTACAATTTGAGTAATTGAATAAAATACTACATTTTTATCAAAAAGCTGAAAAAAGTTAAAAATCGAAACAAAACCAACCTGATATGCAAATTCCCATTTGTTTTGTGCAACCAACCGGCCCCCTGATTTGGTGTGGGTATACTGTAAATGAATGTTCAATATTAATATAATTAAGAGATTTCTTTTTTTTTTTCTAAAAAACTTTGAAAAATCTAGATTTACCGGTAAAACTTTTGTCCATCGATATGACCTAACCACCCTATCCGACATGCCAATTAGCAGCTCAACGGCACCATCACCATCTAACAAAGCAAATTATAAGGAAACATTAAAAAACTTGTCCTTTTATTTTCAACAAATAATTAAAATGTTCAGCGAACTTTTGGAAATTCTAGCTGATTTGCTGCACGAGCTTTTTGACCGTAGTCTTCAGTGGCGCATGCTTTAAAATCTGTACGTTCATACGATACGTCTCATTCCGCGTACGGATCAATTCCATATTCATTTGTTTTTGACATTCGGTTTTGTCGCTAAAAACGACATGTATGTGGTAAAAAAATGAGGTGTATGATAAAATTCGAAACTGAATAGTGTGAACACTGCATCCAGTTAGCACATATTGAACATAATTTCCGATTAGTCAAGCAAACCGCATCGTGTGAACGTGGCGTTGTCTGCATAACTACATTTAGTAAATAACATTACCAATATCTGCAAGTAACGCAACTTTGGTGTTAGCCATTATCCTTTGAGTGTAAAATGGTACTAATACTTTACAATCTGTGGCGCTGTTATTGCTTGAATTATGTCTGTGCTCTTCTTCCTGTTTTATTAAGAAATTTCAATTAGAAAAGTGTTCGTCAATGAGTACAAATGTACGAATGTTTCATATTACCTGGCAAGGGCCATTTTTGTCAACGAGAAATATGTTACACCATCCTTCTCCTGTGATCGATACTAAGTAATTCTACAAATTCAAGAATATAAATTTGTATTTGTCGATAACAAGCTTATATAGTTATTTTCGGCACGAAATAACCTTGTTTTCATTGAGTACGTCTCCAATCACAACCGAAGCTACTATCCCGTAAGCGCATGCCGTTTTCCAGGGTTTACAGTCCGCCCCTTTGAAAATAGTAATATCTCCAGAAACATTGCCAACAACAAGCTCATTGTTCTGCAAATAAATTGTAAACATGCTACATGAAAATTTATTCGGCTAGCTATCTCATGGTCATGTTTCTACCTTCATTTTTCTACTTCTTGGACATTTTTATTTCTTCAACATATACAACACATGTAGCCTGGTTTGTCAGATGTGACGTTTATTAGCAAGGCAGAAGCACAGATGGGGATTTTATGTGAACCGATATGTTGATGTACGTACCAGGACTATGTTTCTGCAGTATGACTAGTTTGTTTATCTTTCTCCTCAAAAATGAAATATTTGTAAATATTGAACTTTTGTTCATTTTGCAACATCCTTTGATAAATAAACAGACCAAAAACTAGCTCTGGGCATGATAGTCTTTATTTCTTTAGGGTATTAGATGAAACTTTCATTTGATTTTTTTCTATACGGATCGAGACTGGTTTGGTCGCAATTTCGAGATTTTAAAACATGTTACCTGTAAAATTTTCAATAATATCAGGATTTGTAATTCAAATTTCGCGCTTTAATGTACACTACGGCGCTTTTGCCTATATCTCTCCACAGTATCTCATTGTTTTACAAGACCCAGGTTTCTAGAAAAGATGCTTAATTTAATCAAGCATTACCTATTTTAGTGTTTTTGCTAAAAAAAACTTCTTGAAATGCATCATTAATGGCATAAGAAGTGCAAACAACGAACATCCAGAATCTGTGCATTTCCGACCGGACATTTCCCACCAGGAGAATCCTCCGCACAGAAATCGTACGGAGCCTCGTGAAGGCGCCATCCAAAAGTGACTTTCATCGCTTTAGCCTATAAAAAGGGACTCTCAAAACGGAGGATAAACATCGTATTTAGAACTTTACAGCAAAAACATAAGAGAAAATTTCGTGTTTACTGTATTTTACTGCGAGAAAACTATGTTTACAGCACACAAACCCTTCGTGAGCCTTCACGAGTCTCCGTACAATATCAAATGTTCGGAGATACCCTTTGCACATATCCCTAGAACCGTGCATAGAACATGCATGCTAATAGCTAACTTTGAAAGTTAGCCAGTTTTAATCAGGAATCTTCGAAACTTTGCTGTTGTTTACCTTATCATTGTCGACATCTCCTAACGTTATAGCATCCTTGAGAAAATTACCAGCGAAATCAAATTCAAGACAATCGACAAACGAAACCGCCCTCATTTTATCTAAAAGTTGGGTCTGACTCCAAAGCGCTGTAGCAAATTGACCGTTGAAACCTCTTCAGGTTACATGATTTAAGAATCTGATAACTTGACCGCGCGGTGTATCGTTCGTTTTCTACAAGCTTTTGAAGTTTCGTTTTGTGTTTGTAAGTTCTTTAATTTATAGCAGTCGTGCACAATTGGTAAACAGTATATGGAATCGAATAAACATGCCATGATTCCATGCTAACGGTTGTTACAAGTTTTGGTAGGCTGGTGGCCACAGGTACCTATATCTTGAACCACGCTTGTGTTAAATTACTTATAGACACTTAGAAATAGTCATGTGTGATGTGGCCCATCTCAGATGCGGCTTTTACATATATATTTACAAGATCATTCATGTATATTCTTCAGGTTAAACCGCTGGGTTATTCAAATTATAAGTTATTTTGGAAAACTATACCAAACTTCATTTACGTTTATATTGAGTTCATCTAGAAGTTGGGGAGGGATGTGCAGTAGCAGGATTGAGACGACATTGTCTGTGACACCTGCTCCTGCTTTATCCTCCAACAGGACCGTTACAATAAAGATTGATACATAAATTTTAGCGCCTCAAGGTAGTCTTTCTTGGACATCACTAGCCTACAGCCAGGGGCTGCTACAAGTCCACGCTTTTGGTCTTTGACCCATGTCGGCAATGCCACAACCAAAACTAACACTTCGTCGTATCTCCACATTTTTGGAATAATATATCATATATATTGCCTTGCTGTTTTGGTAATGGCCACTTAATGTCCCTCGTATTTCAGCTGTCATGTGGTGGCAGCGGTGAGGGACATAAAAGTAAGAACGTTTGGCTGCAATTTCGCAACCTGTCGCTTAGTGCTGGAATTGCTATTCCGCCAAGGAGCAAGTGGTCAGTGAAATACTAACCACTTAAGTTTGGGGAAAATGTTACACCTTCCCCTTTTTTGTTATGTTACTTTAAAACATAAAGGGCTGGACATTTTGTATACGAGGAAGAAACGCGGTGAACTCCATTAGTGCTGGCAGAGGAGCTAGTGCGAAGCTGAAGAGGCTCCAACAACTCAAAGGTTCAGATGGTTTGGATTGATATAGACCTCCACCATTTATACATTATGGTAGAAGAAACCTTTAAGGGAGGAATTTCTTCCTCACCTTGCTTACGCTAGGTGTAGGGGATGCGAACAAATTAGGCCCATAATCAAAGAGTCTTACATATCCGAGATGTTTAGTTTCCACGTGCCTCGTAGAGATGAGTTTTAAATGGCGCTTGGACCTTCACTCTTTTATCCGATTAGGGGATTACTCACAGGGGAGGAAGATGTCGGATTCGTGCAATTGTAGCAGTGCACATGTCCGATTTCAGAAATATCTATGTATGGCTTTTAAATTTGTCTGTGGTCCAATCTTAATCAGCTTAAACGGTTATATTATTTCGACTTATGATGATGCTTAGTTAATTTATAAAGTTTGTTAAAAAACGTGTTATGGGAATTTATGTCAACAATTGCCTATTTTTTTTTAGGTAAATCTATGGATTTTCTCCAACAACCACTCCATGAAAGATGCCACCCACACATAAAAAAAAGAAAACATGTTATGCCAAACCACCATTATCATTTGTCACGAGTCCAATACCGAGTACAATTAAATTTCCAAATACTGGAAGCAGCCAGTCACAACCTTTGGAAGTTCCAACAGTTCCTTATAAAGAAGGCGGCAAATGGGTAAGTTGTGATGATACTCTTGTGTGTGGTACTCGTTATTGCAAAACATAGTCTCATTATGGAGTATGTGATTTTTTTAAATTGTGTACTAGTGTAAGTAAATTCACGCATGGCATAACTGAACTAACTATATTTTCAATATTTCAGCTTGCCATGCAGTTTACACAGTCGGATGTGAAAGCCATCAAATTGTCTGGCAGAAGGAGGGGAAAATCTAAACCTGACTTCAACAGGATCAAACAAAACACTCGGAAATGTGGGGTAGTTTCTGGGTAAGTGAAACCAATAAAATTTTATATTTTAATTAAATAATGAGTATTTTGAACACACCTCGAGTATTCACACCTTAGCATCCGTTCCAAGTGCTGGTTTCTAGATGTTTGCTTCTTCTTAATTGAGTTGTGTATATACCGTCTTATGGATTTTTGCTTCCCAACTTTCAAGAAATACTTGATTCTCTTCAATTTAAATGTGGATATAGGCTATTCACGATCCGTTTTATAAATCGTAGCGTAATCTTAGTATGTATTTATGTGTCAGATGTGAACCTACAAATCATATATCCAGGAGTCGCAATTCAACTACATCTTACGTGCCTCTTGAAGTTACTGTCTCTAAGATACCAACTACAAAGAAACAACATTTACGTGAGAGAATATCGGATGTTGTTGCAGATAAATCTAGTCATACTTCTGCAGACGAAAACACGAGGACAATTGTGAACGATAACAGTGTGTGCATCCAGTCCGAAAACATAGACGTCGCTCCGCCATTTGCTTTTTCGGTGAAAACTCCGGTATTCGAAGGTGACAATCTGGAAACTACAAACTCGGATAAAGCTTGGAGGCTTACATCACGCGGCGTTCTTAATTTGGATGATTGTTCTGATAATGACATTAGAATGGAGGCCTTGAAAGGAAAAGATAACTGCTCTTCTTCTCCAAAGTGTAAGGACAGACACTCTCTGTGGCTGTTTCAGAGCTCTGGTGGTGACGAATGCGAATTTCAAACATCTGAAGTATTAGCACCGGATACACCGGAACATGAATGTGAACTGACTTTTTACCAAAGAAGGTTGAAGAAAAGACATAGTGATGCAAAACAACCTGGTTGAATATCATCGTACGACTTGTATTTTGAGCCTTTTTTTGGTGTCCCACCAATCATGAAACAAAAACAACTTTGGAATTTTGAAAGATTCCTTGTAAAGTTAAGGTTAATTGAAGAAATAATAAATTTTTGACCAGCCATTAAAGGACGATGAAAATTTGAACGAATGATGTACAACATTTTCAAAATTATATTGATCCCACACTCATGTGTTTTTTTGTGTGACAATGGATTCCGGCTGTAGTGCAGCAACAAAAGATATTAACAGAAGGATAACTTTTGTTGCCTTGTTTCTTCTGTTTGCATAAAATCCGTGAAATAATTTCTTTTTTTTGTAACAACATATATTTGTAAATTAAACGGCATGTTCTGGTAAAGTAATGGTGTGCCTTCATTCCTGAAAAATGATTATTACCAATCTTACAAAAAATTGTCCATAATTCAATTGCTTAGCTAAAGCTGTGATAAAAAATAAGCACAAGTCAGTTTTAGTACTGAATTTATATGATATTTTATTTTTATAATTAATCAAGTTTTTCACAATTTATTTAAAGTTATACAAAAATGTGT
This sequence comes from Julus scandinavius, assembly GCA_034696685.1. Classification (NCBI taxonomy): domain Eukaryota; kingdom Metazoa; phylum Arthropoda; class Diplopoda; order Julida; family Julidae; genus Julus; species Julus scandinavius. The sequence goes on from JAQGAE010001703.1 coordinate 12,070, forward strand.
GAAATTATGTTTTATATATTGTTTAAATAATTCATTTTACATCTTTCCGAATTAGAAAGTTGTGTTTTCTACCATGCTTTCATAAGCTTTAAATCCCGCTTCTTGATACGTTTTTGTAGTTTCCCTGTAGTTATCCGACTGAAGGATTCCACGACCAACAATTATTAAATCGGCACCGAGATCAAACGCCTCCTTTACAGTCACGTAGCCCTGTCCGAGTCCATCATTACCCTTCTCTAGCTTGACTCCTATTTTTAAAAAAAGAAGATATATTAGATAACATTAATCAAGTAAACTCTGAGCAACTTTGCTGTAAGAAATAACTCTAGTATTGCATAACTCACCAGGGACCATATGAACCATTTCTGGATTTTCAGTCAAGTGTGACTGGCAGATAAAGCCAATAACGAAATCTTTATTTCTATTTGCCATTTCCACTGTACCTTAACATGAAAAAGAAAAAAAAATTACAGAACAGTTCAACCAGAATCGACCAGAGAGTAGCTTTTTGAGGTTCGGCCGAACATCTATTGACATGTTCGGCCAAAAAATATACAAGGCACCTAGGAATACACTTAATAATTAATAGTTAATAATACTAGCGAATAATCAAAATATTAGCTAACAAACAAACAATCCTATTAGTTAAACTCAATCGGGCGAATGTTGTATGCAAAAAAAAGAACATTATTTCTGCATTTTTGGCATGCATGTTGCTGCGGCGATTGGCATACAAAATTAAAAGGGAATTCCCTTTATTCCAGCAGCCATGGCAAGCTTCAAGCTTTGAAAAGCAAGCCATTCGTACGTAAGTTTGGCAAACAGCCGAAACCTAAACATAAATTCAGCCTGAAGCCGAGACTTGGCCGATACGGACATTTTCGATACTTGACGCCAAAACAGAGTCTCGGTCGGTCCTTAAAACACCCCCACATAAGTTTAACATTGATCAGTTACTTACTTTGAATATACTCTTTGCTGCAAAGATGATCCACTGAGCTCATCTGCGCAACCAGGACACAGGCCCTATTTTTTCCAATACCCACCTAGGAAAAAGTTTTTTTTTAGTTTAGACACTACGGTAATACATTCTGAATGGTTCATGCCTAGGTTACAAATTTCCCATTTGGAAAACTTACATGCTTTAGCCCTTGAATAATTCCCGGACCAGGAAGGGGATGCGCATTTATAATATGAGCCCATTTGGCGATTTCGTAAGAACCACCCTCATATTGTAGCCGAACCGTGTTTCCAATATCTGCAAATTTTCTATGAGAACAACACAATTTGAATTAGTATGACACTTTCTAGCAAAAATATTGTATTACGACCATAACTATCTGCACAGAATAGAAACTAAATAAACACCTGTCTTCAAAAATGAGGAAGGAATGCTTTTCTGCCAAATTCCTCAGGTGAAGGATTTTCTCCTGACTAAAATCGGTTAGTATATCCACGTGCGTTTTCAGCAAACACAAATGGGGTCCCAACTCATCTGCTAGCTGTAATACAATCCATGATTATTTACGTGCTTTTCTTATTCGAAAATCAATTGTCCGTGCTTTGTATTTAAAGGAAAAGTTTACTAACTTTGATTAACTCGTCGCAAGTTGTGACATCGGCTGATAAAGCCAAATTTGACTTTTTAGTTGCCATGATGGTTAGTAGCTCCTTTGTTAATGGATGTTTGCACATCTTGGCCCTTTTCTCGTATGACAATTTCTAAAACGAAAATGAGAAATTTGTGATGACCAATTGCAAAATTAAAACCTGAAACTATACATTTTGCTAAACAAGCTTGAAATTTTCCAGTTAACATAATACATTAATTCTAGTTGCCTTAAGAGATATATTGATACAAATAACATTTTAACTATCGCTGTTACAATACAAATAGGACATACCTCAGGTCGACGGGCCGTTTCGAGGAGTCTTGGTAAGGCAGTGACCTTAGTTTGTTTTATAAATTCTTGGCATTCGCTGTAAATATCGTCATTTAATTTTCCCGCTTCGTGAAGGATATCCAGCATTTCTGATATAGTTATGGCACTGAAAATTAGATTAATGAATAGAGGCCTTAATAAGATCGCTTCAAACCTCCAAAAAATTTATTTCATGCTAATATGCAAGTTATTCGTACCTGTGCAAATTGATACCTTCCCTTTCCAGAATAGTTTTACCACCTTGTTCTCGATCAAGAAAAACAACAGCATCGGTGACTTGAAGGCTAGATCCGCTAGATCCTTTAAGTAACTGTAAAATGTTTTTTTAAGTTTCGCAAGTTCAACTTTTTCAAGCCAAATTACTTAGTTTGGTAAGCTTAGTGGCAGCTAATATCATAAGGGCGTTGGGGCAATGGACTCTAGCAGTTGGTAATAATGGCAAAAAACAAGATTGGGATGCTTCGAGGTCGGTAGGGATTTTTACGGATGAGAGAAATTTCCTAAACTATGGCTCTTTCGGATGAGAGTTTGAACCGAGGTCCGGTGTTGATTGTTGTACGTTTAAGACCCCTCGAGAGGGGTGGAAGTCTCCCCTCGTAGGCAAAATTCCCAGATAGGTGATGAAGGCTCATCCCCTGGCGTTGGTGTTTAACAGAAATGGGCCATCGTTAAAAATCAACAAACAAACAAGATTGGGATGAACTATCCCGGGCCCCTGCATTTCCATATACAAACCTAATTTTCAAGGCTGTCACTAAGCCAACTATGGTAGATACAATATTCAAATGTCTTGTACTTATTATTCTTACCTCAATTGTTTCCAACGTGCTCTGGCCACTTACAAACACATCTTCAATAACGATGCACCTATCTCCATTTTTATATTTGCCTTCGACTGGCTTTTGGAGTCCATATTTCTTCACTTCCTTGCGACAGAATATCATTGGCATATTTGAATGAGCAGAGACGCACTGTAATATAAAAAACACATGGAATCAATATGTGACCAGCTTAATTGTCAAATTAATATTTTTTTCCTAACATCATTTGTAAGTATAATCCAGAATGCAAAAACAATTACCGTAGCCAATGGAATAGCGCCTGTTGGAACCCCGCACACAACGTCCGCTTTTAAATTATTCCTTTCTGCTGTTTTCCAAACCTCGGCAGCAATTTTCATCTGAAATTAATATAATAAGTTGTGTAAAATGTTCATATTGAACCTGCTATTGAACATATATAGTAATTTTTGTGGTCCTCCTTAATATGGATTCTGAAGAACAGTTAGTACAAACACTTGAATTGACGCTTTAGGCACAAATGTCCAATTTGAAATATATAATGCTAAATTTCCAAAATTGTATTGTAGTCGACATGTTTCAGAATCATGCATAAGACATTATCATATTTTCCACAAAACTGCTGATTTTTCGACATATATGCAATTCGTATGAAGGATGTGAAACAAAAAAAACCAGAAGATTAATATTTATGCTGTAATGCCTAGTACAGACCACTGACCATAGCAAACAAGAAACAGGGTTTCTAAAACATGTTTACGATAAAAGTTTGCAAATTAGTTTTCTGTCCAAAAGTTTCGGCAAACTTGGCCAAAAAGCGTGTTTCCACCGGCGGCCCGGAACAAGGAAAACATGTTTGCTGTTCATGGCGCTCATACCATGGCCTAAAACAGTTTCTAAAGGTCGGTATGCACCAGAAAAAACATACACAAACACATAAAACTTAAGGTGAGTATCCACCAAAAGAAACTTACCACACAAAAAACATACACTTACAAACATTGATGTGTCCATAAGTGTTTGCGAACAATGTGGGGAAAACCGATGTTTTCCCCCCACATTTTAATGTTTTTTGATGTTTCGTAGCGATCGCTCGAGAGGCGGTCTGGATCAAAGGAATTTGCCATACATGTTTGGATAAACATGCTGAAGACATTGTTTTAGTGTTTTTTTGTGTATGTTTCTTTTGGAGGATACGTAGCTTTACACACGAAACACTGAACAAAAAACTTCCAGCATGTTTCACAAACACTTCTGGACATACCAAGGTAGCATGTGAATGTTTCTAAATGTTTCTTTTGGTGCATACGCACCTTGAATGTTTTTTATGTGGACACTACAGGGTGGGCCATTAAAAAGTAAGCCAACTTTATAAAAATCATAAAATGGTTATTTGTTAATGAAATTTATTGAAAATTTCTACATGTGTACTTAAATAGGATACAAAATATTTTTTTTAAAGTTGGCTTACTTTTTATTGGCCCACCCTGTATATTTGGACAAACCTGTTTATCGAAAAATGTTCATGAAACCACTTGATTGGTTTGCAGAAACTGTTTCTGTTTCGTGTTTGCTCTGGTCTGTACTAGACATTGTACAGTATGCACATTTGCTGCATTTTTACTTTAGATATAATATTTATTTTAAAACAGTGCAATATTTGTTTACTGGTCTGCTGTTAAATTTCAGCCTCAAAGCAGGGTTAAACTCGATTAAGTAATTGAACATATTTCATGTCTCAAGGTTGAACTCTTTCTTTTTCGACCCTGTAATGTCGAAGTTGAACATGGATATCCTTGGCAAATTTGAAGTTTAGCAATATGCACAAGCATTCACTGTGCCAAAGCGGCATGCAAATTAAGGGCAACTCATTCAAGGCCTAAAAAATAAAATCCTTACCAGTAATGCCGGTTCACACATTGTGGTTCTCAGGTCGATGTAGATCGGACTTTTTATCCCACTTTTCAAAGTATATAATTCACCGAAACAAATCGCACCAATCTCACTCATTCGAAGAACAATTTCTCTCATCTTTGTTCTGTCGTCCATGGCTGACATTTGTAGTAGTACTATCTGCTAGGAGAAATGAAGTAAGTGGAAATAAACGAGGCAAGCAGACAGACAGCCAAACCACTCAATTAAAACTGATTTTTGCACTTGATCAGGCAGTTCAAGGTTGGCCAATGACTCTTCCAAGGCTTCGCTATGGCTAGAACGTGAGTGAAAGGGACGCCTATCGATTGTAAAAATGCTCAATTTAAAGGGCCTTCAAACAACGTGACCAATCTCAAAGTAGGACACGATTCACCATAACTTTCTACGCTCTAAAATCCACTTGGGGCCATTCAAAAGTCAAGGAAAGGACAATGGCACTGTATGAGGCTAACAACACATGCACACTGTGGACAAGATACTTGAGGAATTAGTTTTCTTGAGATCTCCAGTTTTAATGGCCCATTATGAAGAAGACCCAGACAGAAATACCCTTAATACTCTAGTTACACGAATAAGCCTATTGCAAGTTCACAACGACTACATTGTAATGTAGATATTGCCAATTTTTTATAATGATAATGAACAAGAATAACAACAATTGTGTTTGACCATTTTTAAGGTTACAAATTACATGTGGAAAATGTTTAGAATGATTTCCATCTGTATACTATGAAACTTTCATTAGGGCGCATGTGTGAATGTTGCTGTCTCTGATTGGTGCCTTGAAAACCCAAATTATGTCATAACCCACCGTACAAATACAGCTTTGAAACAGCAGATGGCGCTAGATTAAGAAAAGCGTCAAAACTGACGAACGCGGCTGTAAAATTATTAATTTAATTGTGTTCGACTAACCAACTGCACCAGAAATTCTTGTAGAAATAGTTAGAACATTTGATGATCATGAAGTTGGTTTTGGTTTTTGCTCTAGGAGTTTCCCTAGTGTTATGCAATGGTAAGTGGATTTTTTTTGTGAAAAATATCATAATTTGAAATAGCTTGATTATGTAAAGTAGTGGTTTTGAGAACATTAATTTGCAGAATATTTGAAAACGACTGGTCTCTAGGAAATTCCCGTTCCAATTAAAATGCCTGTTGCAGGTGTTTTTATTTTTCATATTGTAAAAGTGCGATTTTCCTGTTTTATAACTACAGTTATTTTGCTTTCAAGGTAAAAACGCGATTTTTAAGGTAAAACCCCAATTCTTCTGCAATAAAAGTGCGATTTTTCTTTACACTCAAAGTAGAAATGCAATTTCTATTTGACATGGACAAATTCTCAAATCTGCCAGAACCTGTACGTATCAGACTGACGCTCCTAAATATATGTCCAAAATAGTGCAACCCAAGATTTTGGACCCTATCCCCCAAAATATCTAGGCATATACTCGTCTAATGTTTAAGGGGGCCAACTTGCCATTGGCAAACTGACACATATTGGCCAGGAGTGAATAATTTCTAAATGTTAGCATTGCAGCCATGAATAGATCATATCATTGTATCAGTATTGGGCAAAAGTCAAGTTAAATTTCGTTAACTAAATAACTAAACACTTTTCATTTAGATGCAATTAAATCTGAAAACTAATAGTTGCTAATCACTATAATAAGCAGTTAATTATGATAACCAACTTAGTTCTAGTTTTAATTAACAAAACATTTTTTTCAGTTGAGAAAACATTCTTGTTTTAAATTTGTTGAACATGTTTTATTGTGTTTCATTTATTTTTTTAAAAATTTATTCTATTGTTTGTATTGCTTACTTATAACAATTGCAAATCAATGGAAGACCGGGTGTCCAGTTAATTTTCAGACAAAATTTAAAGCATATTTCAAGAATTCCAAGGCTCATCTCTTAGATTTTCAAGCATCTCCTCCCACGACAATTACCAAAATGTCAAATCCCATTCTTGCGATACGAAGAAGGAATTTTCATTACCTCGTTTAGGTATATGATAAATTCATGAACTTTTTGGAGAAATCTCACAGAAGCATAGCTTAAATAAAATAGTAAGTTTCACCCTTCTCCCAAATTAGATAGCTTGAAAAATAATGTTTGTTTTATATGGAATTTCTTCGAATAATGGAAATTACTCGATTTGGGCAAGAAATTCCAGCATCAACTTGTGTTCAACACGAATTTCAAGCGTAATTCCTGAATTTAGAATAAACATAATTCTGCAACAATAGCAGATTTCACTGTTTTGAAAACAAATATTAGTTGTTGATCGTCAATCAATAACTAATTTTTATTCAACTAAAAAAAATATTTGCATATTATGATTTTGACTAGAGTTTTAATTGTTAGTTGCGACAACCACTCAATTAATGTAGTTAAAATTTATAGTTATTAATTGCAACTAATTTTTGCCTACTGTTTCCTATTATGAGTTTCGATTATCACAGGTGTTGGCTTGTTGATTGGTGAATCAGACAGGTTTTATAACAATTTGACCTCCATGTGCAATTTTCTCTTGTTTATATAATTCCAGTTGGTAGCCCATAAAGTTAATTGCCAAATTCGAACTATTTCTAAATTTCACATATTTCCCTATGCCCTTTTGCAGATGTTTCCATTTTCACAGGTGGAGTTTGTAGATTGATGTTTATAACAGGTTTTCTTAATAGGTGGCCTCAATGTGCGATTTTTACTTGTTTATTCGATTCCAGTTGGCAGCTTCCAAACCTAATGATATAATTCGAACCTTCCTTTTCTAATTTACCAATCATTAGGACAAATTATTCAGGTACTCATAATTAGTCGCTAGTAAGATAGGTACTGTTTGAGCTCCCTAGTGACGAATGTGCCTTTTTCCCTTTTTGCAAAGTAGTACGTGGCCCAGGTCATCTTTTTTGCAGGAAAGGTTTAAACCAACTGGCAGTCTTGTACAGTAGAACTTGTCTAAAAGCATCCTGTGTAAAATAATATCCTCTCTAAAACCATAACCAAATGCACATGCATTGTGGGACTAAGCCCACCTTGCAATTGGTGTAAGCATTTTTGGTTTATTTGGTTATTTATAATAGATATGAAGAGCAGTATAGCAGCACTGCGGAACTGCAGCACCCCCAAAGATATACAAAAGGATACAAATGAAAAAGAATATACCAAACATCTTTGTGTAGAATAGAATAGATGTTTTTGCTCCATTCAAACGGAGGGTCCAAAATTGGACCAATAAGCAATGATGTGCCACTCTGCAAGTAAGCTATGGAGCGTTTGGAGCTTTGCACTTCACAGTTCCAGTTGCGTGGCACATTGCCTGTTGTGCGCATGCGCATATAGGAAGCTGCACACCTGGCTGCGAGGGGAAAAGAGAGCTGTCCCTCTTACAGTATCAGAGTGGTACACTAATGTCAGTGACTAATGTGCTTAGGCCAAAGCGTGGCCCTCTGTTTGAAAGGAGTCGCTAAACATTTTCTGGAGCAACACCCCCACTAATTTTAGTCACGAGCCACCACTGATGATGAGAGGGAGGAGCACGATCGGGGCCGATGTTTAGAGTAACTATCATGGTATTTGCCTGGAAACAACTGTGGAAAACCGCGAAAACAACAGTCAAAGTAGGCAACCCAGGAATTGAACCTAGGTTTTCTAGACGAAAGGCCGATAGGGTTACCACTACCCCACCTAGCTCGGTAAAAGCATAAAATGTGCTGGTATGGCCCTATATAGTTTTTTCGCTAGGGATATTCCTTGAAATACTCCCTGGCCCAAAGTTTACACATGTGTTGTAAAACTAATAAAGATGTTAAAATATAGCTGCGAACCGAATATATTGCATCATATTTATTCATATTTCTTGTAGAAACTGTTCAACTTCAGCGGCATGACGTAGAAGATCAGTTACACACAAATTTGCTTGAAAATTATAACAAACATGTTGTACCTTACCCAAATTCGAGTTCTGCTGTGCGTGTGGAATTTAGCCCACCAATAATTTCAATTTCTATTCTTGTGAGTATAAACACTAAATTGATAATTCATAATAAGCATTCTTTGCAACAAGTAAACTGGTAACAGCATCCATAAAATCTTTATTCGTGTTTAAATTGCATATCAAGTATTTAGTATTTCCCCTACATAGAGGAGAGTGGGTAGGAATGTGACTCAGGAAGAATGGGTCATTGCCAAAAAAAAGTCACAATTGAACAATGTTAAACAATGGTAAGGAAGTTGATGCCATATTTATGGATTTTGCTAAAGCATTGGACACTTTGCCTCATCAATGTTAATTATTATAACTGTTGTAGTTTAAAGCATCTAAAACAAATAAAAATGTGATGCAGACTAGTGTAGAAATCACAAAACAGCTGTGTAGTTTAAGTACTTTTCAACTTCAACACTATTTTTCAAAAAAATAAAAAAGGGAGAAGTATCAGAAATTGATCAACTTTCCGATAATGAAGCCAGCCATACCAATGAGTCCATCATATTAAAAGAATTGACAGGCAATGTTGGGGGCAACAATGGATTTCCTTTAAGGTGAATCACAACCCTATCACCTTTAATGGGTGAAATTTTAAAACACAATTACAGCCAAACAAAAAGAGATTA
>JAQGAE010001704.1:0-21354 GCA_034696685.1 Julus scandinavius
TACAATATAGCCATCCGTTTGAAAGGAGTAAAAACATGTATCTGGATGTGCAATGGCTATATAGTAGACCAATGAGCCCCGAGTGCCATTCTGTGCATAGCAACCTAAAATGTTTTGTGGAGCGTCCACACTGTAAGTTTCAAAAACATGTTTTCAAAAACTCTGCCTTTGCTTTTGGTGCGGTGAAGTCCCACCTTTAAACACCAGTTTTATGCTGAAATTTCCCATCGAGGTCAGAAAATTTCTGTTAATCTGTAAAATCTAGTAGTTTTCTTTGAAAATTTCAATTTTTGAGTATTTTTTTTCGGCATGGAACGCATTATCGCATTTTAAATAAATTTATATGGTAAAAAAATTGTTTTGCTTTATATACGAGTAAGACTTCGGAACGAATTATACTCGTTATGCGAGGTTCTACTGTATCTGCATTTGGCCCACATATGGTGCACATGCGCAGTAGATTCAAGCAGCGCTGTAAAGGTCCACAAGTTGAGTGTCTCTTGTGAAATTGGCACAAATGCAGTTTGCACATGCAGTTTGCCAAAATAGACCGCAATCAATTTTCAGTTAAAACATTCATTTTCAACAGCACTTCTAAAAGACCCATTGCAGTAAGTCATCCAAATAGAAGTTTTTTTTTAATTGGGTCAGCACATGTAGATTGACCCCAATTGACTGATTAGACTGCAGATATGTGCGCAATTTTGGGGTCTGTTTGAGTACCCCTATTATTTATTTGAAGGCACAGGAATTTGGGTAACAAAGGACATGCCATGGGGCCTGGATGACAGTATTGCGATAGAGTACTTCAAATCCATAGTCATCAACCAATTCAATGAAGTATTGAGAAGACATGGACTTCGCCCATGTTATTAAAACACCCCACACCATTGTAGCACAGTACTATATCGTGATAACATATGCATAGATCCAAGAAATGTTGTATATTTCATATGTCCATATACAAAGTCGAATAAAGTATATAGTCAGCCCATGCAAAAAATCACTCGCAGAATTCAGCTTACTAAACATCTGCAGAAAAGTATATATATTTCAGAATTATGGTGTCTTTTTCTGTAACAGCCATTCTTGATGGATTCTGAAGATACTGTTATGTTGCATTTCTGCAGAATATGTATTAAAAATGGTTCACAGAGGGAAACGAAACTGGAAACTTGCAGATACCATGCATGGAGACTACCGATTTTACAAACTCGGCCAAACGCACTATATACTTGGAGGTCATACATTAGAAAAGGGAGTTTGGTTAACGAATACTGGGACTTCATTACCATCAAGGTTATAAATGCTCATGTTTATTAAATATTATGTGATATGCATGTTTACTGTGTCGTTGTGTGAATGTGGATGATCGGACGGATCGCGCTTAAACGACAACACTCGTAAAACAATTGTAGAAAGTTAAAATAACTTTAATATAGACCTTTGGTAATTGTACAATAGTTAGCCATCTGATGAGGTCACTCAAGTGTCCCCTCCCCCTCTTGCTGGCCCTTGTGACTTCTGTTGGCCTATAGTTATGCTGTAGAGTGAAATGGTCGGCCATAATGTAATGAGTTAAGGGCTTGTTCATTATTAATTTTGAGTAATTTTTTTAATGAAAGCACTATGGTGGCACTTGTCCATTTGCCGCCCTGTTAAATCCGCCACTGTTTTCCCCATATGGGGTCAGCATCACATGTATTTGTACTTCACTATATACTCTATGGTAATCTGGGTATATAAGAATATGTGAAAAAAGGAATCAGCATCGCATTTCACAATCATTGACTATAAATTGAAATTAAAAAGATCGTTGATACGTTTAATATAGATTACACGACATAAATAAATGCAAAGTGATTTATTATCCATTTCAATTCATTTTTATTAAAAAAGTTACATCAGGCATGCACAAATACAAATATTACAGAAACAATAACAGCAAAATATATACATATATATACAAGATCAGTCCTAGGCCAATGGGCCATTATTGAGGACGGAAATTTGTGTGCACCTCATGTGCGCAAGAAGAAAGAATCCGGTAGATGTCGTCATTCAATGGTCTTCACTGTGATCCTATATAAATAAAGATTTATCAATAATCTGTTTTCTAATACAAAAACATACATGCAGTAAAATCAGATTTTCAAAAAGCCAAGTATATAATAAGTCCACATGTTGCAATAATATCAAACTGCTATAACAGGAAATAATTTACAACAATGTGCAAAGCATGCTGTGAATGCAAACTGTTAAGAAAATACATAAAACTACTCAAGTGCACTTACCATCACGATTACAGGCAATTGATTTCATAATCTTCCAAAAAAATCAAACCCAAGATGATTGCAGTTTCTAGCGAATGCAGATAAGCGATCATCCGTTATATTGCGCCTCAGGGCTCCTTCTAGCCCTTGGTAGAGAACTGTAAAAACGTCTCTCAGATCTTCGTTGCTCATCCTTGCAACTCTCAGAAAATCAGGGGCGCCAGGAGATTCCAGAAGAGCTCTCAGCTGAGCACTGTAGGCACACAATAGCTTTTTGTGTACACGTAAAGCCATATTATCCGAGCCAATAATTTGAAAATCCGTTGTTTCAAAGTTGTCAAATTCATTATTAAATTGTAGCCGTTGGTTGTGTACAATGTCATGTATTGATGGATACATCATTCTATGTAAACTGCTCTGGTTCTGGCTAGTGGACGGTGGTTGTAGCATGTTTTTGGCCGCCATATTTTGTGCAGCCCAGATTTTGGCCGCCATGTCTCTGTCTTGCAACTGTCCTGCATGAAACGCTTGTTGTTCCATGAATTGTGCAACCATCTGTAGTTTTGCTGAGACTTGTTCCGCCATTATTTGCTGATTTATCTTTGACCCTGAAAAGTAACAAAAAATTGATTATAATTATGCAGGGTGGACCAAAACTCCTCAACACCACAATGTTTTTTCTTAAATCTTAAAGTTATGAAAATTCTGCGTGAAAGAGAATGTCATGTGTTCTCTACTCACTGATGTTGTTAGATTTTATAAGTATGACCATTTATTAATGGACTTCTATACAATAACTTGGGACTTGTGGCACTTGGGACAAAATATGAAATTAGGAAAAAGAAGAGAATGGCCTGTTTGTATATAAAATGAACTGTTTAGATACATTGGCAATTATTTAAGCTTTTTACACTAGGGGTATTCAAACATACCCCAAAATTTCGCAAACGTCTGCAGTTTAATTATGGTTAATGATGACCCAGTTTTTAAATTGATGCATTTTTAATTGGCTGGATTTACTGCAATGGGGCTTTTAGAAGTGCAAGCTGCATTTGTGCCCATTTCACAATAGAAACTCAACTTGTGGACTTTGGTAGATCTGCTTGAATCTAATGCACATGTGCACCATGCATATGTGGGCTAAATGCAGATAGCCCAAAGTTCGTTTAAATGCCCCTCATGTTTTTTGAAATTAAGTAATACAACAACATTAGCTACGCTGCAATACAGTGTTGTATTGCAGCGTATCAACTAAAGCAACCTTGTAATTTTATACTGTTTGAATACATTACAAACATTTCCAAAAAATGTAACTGCAAACCTGACTGTATTAAAGAGGTGTTTTAGAAAATATTAACATTAAAGGTAGACCTTATAGGACATGTGGTTAATGTGGGTTATTGGAAACTAACAGTTCAGGTGATGGAATTACCTTTTAACCCGTTTCACCAAATAAATATATTTTTAAATTACATTATTTTTCGAATTATATTTGTGTACTTAAGTTTATAAACCACATGCTTGAATTATATACACCATAAAATGTTTTAACAAATTGTGTTGGTTTCTCATAGCACCACGTGGCGAAACAACTGCTCAGTAAACATGAAGTTCGGTTGTAGTGTCGTTAGTAAAAATAACTTCTTAAGAAAAACTAAATGCCCATTCTTACACTGAAAACTCAAAATGTGCAAAAAAGCACACATAAATGTGTAAAATTACCTATTTTTATATGCAATATATAACACATTTGAATGTCAAAATGCACAGTAGTGTGTATTGACAACACACTACTTTGCATTTTGACATATAAAAATAGATAGTTTTACACATTTATGTGCGCAACATGTTTACACATTTTGGTGTCTTTTTTGTACATTTTGAGTTTTCATTGTAGTTTTGATTATTAAATGCAATATAAAACAATTTTTTCCCGGAGGATAAACGTGGGGAAAAGCCGATTAACTGAATACCAGAAATAAAATATCTTATTAAAAACGTGAAAAATAATGTAGCTTACCTTAGAACAGCAATCCAACTTTCGAATTGATAATTTTATCAAAAAATACAGCCACGAATAGTGAAGAATTCTAAACTTGGCAGAAGTATCAACTGAAGCACACGAAGCACCACACTCACTAACGAAGTCAGGATGACCAATGCCAATTTAACTTTGAGGTCTTTTTACTTATAGAGGGTTTTTACCTCTTTCACCATGGATGAATAGGGTTCGCCCGAGGAGGTGATTAAATACAGTAAGCTTGCACTAGGGACACTGAACAGGAGGGGTCAACTTGACCACTGTGGCATCTAGGTCACTAATGAGTTTTACATACTGAATTCCCTTATTATAAAAAAAATGTAAATGCATATACAATAATGAATAAATTTAGTTTTTATTGAAAAATACTCTTGTGTGTGTCCCTATACAGCAAGATATCAGCAATAAAAGTTTAACATTGCTTTCTTAAAATTTATATAAATAATAAGAAAAGACATAATTCGCATAATTCTTTAAATACATACAAGAATACAAAAACACAATGATACAATGGTGCACCATATATATAGTATCTTTAAAATTGCATATTTTGATTAACAATCTCATTTTTTAAAACATTTATGGGATTGATAAAATTGAACAATGGAATGAAGTGTCACAATTAAAATTCAAAAGTTTTCATGCAGATATATTGATAAAATTTGATAAAAAAAATTGTCACAAAACTTGACTCATTATCCTTATCCTCACGATGTCCATTCCGTAAAAATTCAATAATCTTGCATGTGCACTATGTTAAACATATTAATATATAAATATATTTAATGCCATAATAAGTGTGAAATATAAATAGGGTAACTATAACATGCAAAGTGCAAAAATATTATAAAATAATAAGCTGAAAATGAAAACATGCATGATTTATATATATTATTAGAATGGAAATTGTCCGAACTTGGTATATTGATATAATTTTTTTTATTTGGAAGCAAAGTTCATCATATTTTTCTTGAATCCATTCCCTTGACGCAAGTAAACAAACAGAAAGCATGCAGTGTCTTCAGTATACATATGGATTAGGTCAATGACAATAACAAATGCCAAAAAGATCGATGAAGAATTAATTGTATGCATCAGATGTCAGGTGTTTCGTTGGAGTTGTCGAACTAGGTGTGTAAAACGGCTCATCTGTCGAACGATTCTTCCTTCTTGTTGTCGTCCAAGGATGATGTGAGCAAACGGATATTGCTGATCAGGACGTCCATTTTAGAGCGCAACATTTCCAGATTCTGAACGACATGTTCAATGGCGGCATTCGATGGGGCATCTTCCGCTTCATCATATCTTTCTTCAATCCATTCCTTTGACGCAAGTAAACTGAGACAGAACGCAGTGTCCTCAGTATTCTTAGCAAGATCTTGAAGCTCTTTAGCGCAATGGACGACTTCACGTAATTTCTGTGTGTTAGAAGATGACATGATGAAGAAGCGCAAAATCAGGAAAGGACGATTCGTAATCACTGAAAATAAAATATATTAATTAAAGTTACAGATAGGAACAGTGTTGTGCGGAAATTGAGTAAATTTATGTAACGAACGAGTATACAAGAGTGTGTTTACAAACTATTTATGGTATTAAAGTACTGAACACGTATACAAATGTCCTTATATTGAGCATTAACGTATACAATCTGAAATTTTAAATACTATATATGATCGAGTATGTTTAGAAATATACTACAGCGTGACTAAAAAGTCTGTTCCCCCCTTAAATTATCTTAACGGGGGAAAAATTGAAAATTGTGATAAAGGGAACATATACAAACCATTGGGTGCGCAATTTAATGGTGTAAAACAATTTGACCTTTAATCATGTTTTCAAGGTCATTCAAAAGGAAGTACTTGATGGATGCAAAATAGACATTTGTTTTGATTTTGAAAGTTGTAGAGGAGGACTGTATCGGTTGAAAAATGCTTTCTTTAATATTACAATGTCCTTCTGTGAATTTAGCTCAAGTTTCTTGTGATGGAAGTTGTTGCATTCCTGTACAGCTTTGAAGCATTGCAGTGAAGCCATGTTAAACATTTCAAGAGTTTTTGGGTCCTATATGTGCAAAGCAAATGTATATTGCATGTGGTTGTTTATTTTTAGAGATGATGACCACGTTATCAATAGAAACACACCTGCCTTTGGGCATGTTCTCTTTCTTGAATTGGGTCACTCGGAAATTCAAAGCTGTACAGGAGTGCATCAATGTCCATCAAAAGAAACTTGAAACAAATTCACATAAGGGCATTTAAATACTAAATAAAGCATTTTTAGACTGATACCGTTTTCCTCTACAACTTTGAAAATCAAACCAAATGTCTATTTTGCATTTTTCAAGTACAGTGCATGGAACCTTTCTTAAACACCCCCTCCCCCTCGTCACACATTGTCACAAATGTGTGGACCCCCCTTAGTGCGTGACGTCATTTATGGACGGCCCGTATAATGTCACATGCTTTGTAGATTGGTAGACATCATCCATGAAGTCCATATACAAGCATATCTTCATCTGACTCGACTTCCATTTTTATTGTAAACCTTAACTTAACCCTGCTTAGTAGCTGGGTTAACTTTTCCTCAAGTTAACCAATGGTCAACTGTTAACTTTCTTTGGTGCAATGTTTTCCCTTTGTTAACTTAGGGTTAACCTCAGGTTTAGCTTAACCTTTATTGGTGCAACTGGCATTTAATTGTTTTAATCCTATTTTGCACACAAAGTTACTTAGGGGCGAGGACCATGGAAGGGTGACCCTAATCTGTCTAGTGATTCATAAACTAAAATTAGCATGGATGTCCTGCTTCATGATGAAGTCACCTGACTTTTGCATATGAAAACATTTTAACTGACTTTTCCAGGTCAGTGGGAAAACCTGAAGTATGAGTAAGTAAAGTCAAATTCCTGGGTACTAGAGAAACAATGCCTCCAATCTATCTACGTATATATATTTAACTAAAATACACGTAAATTGAGCATTTTCAAAAATTAATTACTTAGGGCCGGTTGCATCAACAAGGGTTAAATAAAAGGTTAGCGAACCTGAGGTTATATAAAACCACGAGTTAACCTCAGGGTTAGCCTCATTGGTTTTCTTCAAGTTAACCAATGGTCCAAGTTAACCAAGTTAACCAATTGGTGCAATGCTTTTCCTAGTTAACTCACGGTTAACCTTAGGTTTAGCTTAACCTTTTTTGGTGCAACCGGCCCTTAACCTACTTATTTTCATTTTCAAACATTTAATTAAATGAAACATGTGAACGCGGTAATAAACTCCAATACATTGCTTAATTCATTTTCTTTTATTTTGGTTTATAAGAGTTTTGGTAAAGAAATTCATTTTTTTTTAAATGAACATCAGATTAATAAAGTCGAATTTAAATGGAGAAATTGTATCAACTACAAATACCAAAACACAAAAAAATACACATGGGGCATTACATGGTTACAAAACCTAAGAGACACTTGAATATAATATTTGACTTATACCTTATTATAGTCGAAATTCGTCTTGAATTGATTGTCGAAAAACTGTTGGACACTCAGTAACGCACTGCACTGGCAAAGTTAGAATGAGAAATGCTCATTCATATTTGGGGTCAATCCTTTATACCATGCCCTTTTCCCAAGGGTCCTTAACAAAAGTTCGCACCAGGAGGTGAGGAAATGCAGTACATGTATTCTTATGCCAGGGGTACCTTGAGAACAATGGGCTTAAATTTGACCATTGTGGACTTTGTGTGTACGCCTGTTTGTCGGAAACTTTGGTTAAAAACAATTTGCGACAAACAGGTTTGAAGTTTGTGTTTCCAGATGTTTCCTCTGATGCATACCCACCTTTAAGCCGCGTATCCACTACACTCAACATTCAACAAAAATGTTGATCAACAGAGAGCTATAGTTTACTGAAACCAATTTAGAAAAAAAAGTTTGTCCACCGTGATGCTTGAGCAAACTTATGACGCCTTTTTTGTTGAAATACCATGGTTTCCTCAACATTTTTCTGATCGTTTGCGGGAGGCAGTCCCTTATCAAATAGGAAAAAATGTTGCCACTCTACTGCGCATGCTCAGCCATGAGGTCAAAAAGGCGCCTTGACCAAGAGCCTTACCAAGCATGGCTGAGCATGCGCAGTAAAGTGGCAACATTTTTGTTCAACTTTTTTCCACATTTTGATTGAGACAAGTCAGCATTCATCAACATTTTGATAGAGACAGGTCAGCATTCATCAACATTTTGATAGAGACAGGTCACCATTTATCAACATGTTGACGAATACAACGTTTCAGGTTTGTCTTGAGTGTTTGCATGTTTTTTTGTTGAATGTTGAATGTTGAGTGCAGTGGATATGGGGCTTTAGAAATGCATGCATTTTCAGTGTTCCAATCCTGGTAAGGAATGTTTGAATGAGAAGTTGAGACAGAAATATTTAATGATTGAGGGTATAGTGATTCTTGCAAGAATTTCTCTAAACCCCATTTATTTATTGCTCAGAGATATGGGATAAAATGGATATTTATATTTTTATGTGATAAATTTGTACATGTAGATGGCGAAGTTTTTAACTGGTCCATGGCCCAAAGTTACCCCACATGAGTGACTTAGGGATAGATATTGATGGGAATTAATATACCTATACATCTGATATTCAGAAAATAAAAACGATGTAATATTCGTAAAGAGGAGAGTTGATTCTATTTCAACTATAGCCAATTTCGAGTAGTAAATATAGAACATTTTTTAGAATTAAAATTGTAAAAAAGTGTACATCTATGATAAATTTACTGCTGTTAAAATTTTCATCAGAGTTTGATGGCCACAAAGGAAAATTATAATTGCATTCTATACATTTCATCCCTTCTCTCATTTTTAGATCAATTATGTACAACTTCTAGGCATGACCAATTATTTAATTAAAATGGAATCCTATTCAAACTTGCTATTATAAGACCAAAAGTAATCCTTCAAGTTCACTTGAATTTGGTAAAAACCTTCAGCCATGAGGACAGCTATGAGGAAGCCAGATATAGATTAAGTGGGGCAGCAGGAAGTACCTGTGTCCCAAGGCCCTATGCAATGAACTTTGCTTCTAATCATAGGATTACCATGAGTAGCTTCCCTACCTCATTAAATGCAAACTATATATATACTACATTCCATACAGAACCATCATAAATGACATGATTTTCCGAAAATTGGGGTTTTGCTGCACCTGCTGGAGAATCAGTACTCTCTCTCCCTCGCAGCCTGACGTGTAGCTTCTTATGTGCGCATGCGCACAACAGTCAAACTCCGCGCCGCTGAAACTACGTAGCGCACAGTTCTAAACAAGGATTTTTTTAATCTTTGTTCATTAACTGGGGGATGGCTAAATAATTATTTAAATAAATTAAATTAGAAGGAATTAAAGAAACGTTAGAGATAATATCAACTGATAGGGGTGCTACAGTTCCACAGTGCTCGTACACGAGCCGCGCCACTGTGTTTAAATATACAACATAAAATGTTATCTAAATTGGTATATTTACTAAAGTATTTCAGCCTGCGTGCACGTGGCGAAACAACACCGCACTTAATTTGAGAATTAAAAATGTTATCAGTATAATATTTCATGAACAGACTAACACAATGAACAGAATAAAACATAATAACTACTTTAAACATTCTATGTTTTTGACCATATACTACGTATATATATACATATATATAGTTGACAGTCCCTTCATTTAGAAATGCTTTTTTGCTGTGGACACTGTATTTGGACAAGCCTGTTTATCGAAACATGTTCATGAAACCATGCACGTTTCGACAATTTGCATGGTTATGCAGAAAGTTTGCCAGAAACCCTGCTTCTGTTTCGTGTTTGCTCTGGTCTGTACATATTAGGCATAAGAGAGTATATATGGTTGTTGTTTTTTGCTTATTATTTATAAACGAAAGTGTGTTTTCTGTTTTTCCCAACCTAAGCACCTAAGCATTTTAATATCACAAATTTATAAGAAATATATGAAACATTTTTAAAAACGAACAAAGTACTTCGCATTATGACATTAAAAGTTTACTGCAGTTAATATTGCAATTCAGTATAAGTACCATGAGCAAAAATGCTTTATTTAGTATTACAATGTCCCTGTGAATTTATTTCACGTTTCTTGACATGGACGTTGATTGTTTCCTGTACAGCTTTGAGCAATTTGCAGTGAAGCCATGATGTGACCCACTTTAAGAGCCTTTGGGTCTTATAGGTGCAATGCAAATATATTTCATATGATCGTTTATTTTTAATCAGAGATGCATCAGAAAAACACACCTGTCTTTGAGTTTGGGCATGTTCGCTTACTTGAAATGGGTCACAAGACTTCACTGCAATGCTGGAAGCTGTGCAGGAGTGCATCAACGTCTATGAAAAAAAATTGAAATAAATACACAAAGGGCATTGTAATATTAAATACAGAATGTTGAGACTGATACCGTCTTCCTCTACAACTTTGAAAATCAAACCATATGTCAATTTTGCATCCTTCAAGTACTTCTTGTGTGAAAGACCTTGAAAACATGGTCAAAGGTAAAATCGTTTTGTACCATTAAAATGCGCGCCCAATAGTTCCTATATGTTCCCCTTATCCCAATTTTTGAATTTGCCCGGTTAACAAAATTTGCGGAAGGGGTGGATGGGGGAAGGACAGCCATTTTATTCATGCTGTATATAGTGTGGGTCCTGAGCAGCTGGAGTGTCCATCAAGAGGTTGGAATTACAATTGCGACCACCTTGCCAGTTACACAAGTATTTATCCACAAAAAAAAAAGAAAAAGAAAGAATAAACATAAACAACTTTATTAACTTAAAAATCAAGCAAGTCATGGGAATTCTATTCCAGATATACCACTCTGGTTGATGGCATCTTTTCTCCTATATGCCCCATATAGACCAACAGTCCATCCTCTTGAATTTGTAGGCACTGTCTCCTAAGTCCCAGAATTTCATCACGATTTCCAAGTAGTCATTTTTAGACCGGCCTATGAAGGACTAGCTTTTTATAACAGACGTTGTCATTAACTGCATGGTCTTCACTGTGATCCTATAAAAATAATGATTTATCAATAATTTGATTACTAATACATATACATTAAAATTAGATTTTCAGAAAGCCAAGCATCATAATTCCATGCACAAGTAGTATATCCCAAGTGGACATATTTTACAGCAATGAATGCAAAATGTTAAGAAACTATAAAATTACTGAAGTACACTTACCATCACGATTACCGTCCAAAAAAATCAAACCCTAGATGATTACAGTTTCTGATGAATGCAGCTAAGCGTCCATCAATTATCTGGTTCCTCAGTGCTCCTTCTCGCCCATGATAAAGAACTGTTATAACATCCCTCAGTTCTTCGTAGCCCATCCTTTCAACTTTTAGGCTATCAGGAGCGCCAGGGGATTCCAGCAGAGCTCTCAGCTGAGCACTGTAAGCACATAATAGCTTTTTGTGCACATGTAAAGTTAAATTATCCGAGCTGATTATTTTAAAATCAGCTGTGTTATGGTAACCAAATTCATTGTTAAACTGTAGACGTTGGTTGTGTACAATATCATTTATGCGTGGATACATAATATTATATAAATGGTGATGGCTAGTCGATGGTCGTTGCAGCATGTTATGGGCCGCCATATTTTGTGCAGCCAAGATTTGGGCTGCCATGACTTTATCCTCCAACTGTTCTGCAAGTAACAATTGCTGTGCCATGAATTCGGCAGCCTTCTGATGATTTTCCAAGTTTTGTTGTTGCTCCATCTGTTGATCTGCCAAGATTTGTTCCGCCATTTGTTCTGGATATATCTTTGCTGCTGAAAAGTAACGAAAAATTGAATATAAGTATACAGGGTGGACCGAAACTCCTAGCCACGATGCCACCCCACTTTTTTTCTCAAATATTATGGTTATGAGGAAGTCATGTGTGCTCAATCTACTGATGTTATAGATTTTAACTATGACCATTTGTTGACGGATATCCAAATAGTAACTTGGGACAAAATGTCAAATGGTCTGCTTGCATAAAATGAACTGTTTTCGTCTACATTGGCAATTATTTAACTAGTTACAATGTTTTTAAGAACTGAGGGATATACCAGATGGTAGCCACACTGCAGCACTGTGCTATATTGCAGTGAAGCGAACTACAGTATTTCATATACGTATGTGTATCCACATTTTGCTTTTGTATATTGTTATAGATGCTGGACAGAAAACACACTCCTTTAAAACATTCATGCAAGTTGAGAAATTCTTTCCTTAACCCTGTCCTCAATTCAGCAAACTTCCCACCTTCCTGAGGATGTCCTTTTTTGAATGATCATTTTTAATATGCATGCATGCATTCCATATATATTATATTTCAACATTGCTTTTGGAAATTCATATCTTTATCATGTGTGAAATACATATTTGATTGAATTCGCGATTCATAAAAATTGTATATGCACTTAGTTTAAACTAAGAATTAAATCGCAGTGAAGAGACATGTATAATAATTCCATTGCATCATATTTCTGTTACAACTCATTAGTTTTCAAGTTATAAGGACCCATACAGAGTGGGCTAAAATGAGATATTATACACATCTATTAATTGTACAGTAGATTTGATAGAATTCGCGCTACATAATAGGAAAGTCTGCAGGCATGTATAGACACCATGCATGTGGAAAGAGATGAGCAAATACACCAGAAGAAATGTGACCAAATTAAAAAGACAACAGATCTATATTTATATATTTAAAAATGAAGAGTAAATATTATATATGATGATATACCGATGATTGGCAAATGCACTATGCATTTTCCAACATTGGCTACCAACTAAAATCCAACGGTTGGGCCAACGTTGTGTGTTACTTGGGTCATTAATAGTTAACCTTCAAGCTGATAAAGTGCATGCTAATCTTAAGAAAATTTACCAGAATTGTTCGAACTTAGAACAATGAAACTTTCTAATTAATCACTGGCACCCGAATATATTCAAAAATTAGGTGGTTTTAGGCGGTTAAGTTGATGTTTAAATTTATATATATTATCAAATATATATATTTGTGTTTCTCAAACCACCACGTGGCAATCGTGCTGAAATGCGCAACAAATTTTCCCTACGTTTCGAAATGCTTTTGTTATGCACGTGAATTCAAGGTATTTTTTGGCCAACCTCTTTAACGAAACATGTCCATGACAACACCATGGCAAATACGTTTCCTCTGTTCTGTATACTGGGCACAATTAATATGAATTATCTCAACAATGTTAACATTAGTTACATTAAAATATATAGGAAGTTAACATGAGCATACAGGTTTAGATACGGTTATCTAAATTGGTACTATATATGTATGTATATATTAAAGTGTTTGAGTTTCTCAAGCCACATATACGTGGCCAGCCTACATGTTGCCAAAAATAACATATCAATAAAAACTTACATATAACATGGGGTATTTACTTTATAATAAAATGTCGCTTACCTTATACTTTGTCACAATCCAAAAAACGCAGAAAACTGTAGTTGACACACGTGATAACTAAAGTAGTATACCGTGTACGAAGTTAGGATGACCAATGTCCGTTCAAATTTGCAGTCGTTTTATTTATTCCCTTTGACGTCTCCGGGTCCATGCAAAAAGGCGGTCCGAACTCCTGTCTCATCCTACAATGGCGGACTTAAGGGCAAAGGCACCATTCAGGGCGCATCCCTTCCATGGTTGGACAGAACTATGTACCAGGCCAAATAAGAAAATTAGGGCCCTCCCTCTCAACCTACTAGCCATTCAATTTCACTTTTAATGGAGTCACCCCACACAGAACTGAAATGAATTTACAATGATTTGCAATGCATTTAAAATACATATAGATTGAGACACCGAAAATGCACTTCTAAAAGTCTATTTAAAAATGCGTTTGGAAATACATTTTGAAATGCATTTTTGGAAATGTATATTTCTTAAAATGCATGCATTTATAAATGTATTTCAAAATTAATTTTGAAATGCATTTCAGTGTCTCAATCTATATGCATTTTTGAAATGCATAACTGCTAATTTTTTTTTAAAGTTCGATATTAAAATTGCACTTCTAGCGTTGAAAAGTAATATACTTTAGCTGCTGAAATATTGCATTTTTAAGGAATGAAAACTGCACTTTTAGTGCGGAAAATTTTGCACTCATAACTGCATAATTCTCATAAACTGCAGGCACTCATATATATAGTGCACAAAATTTATTTACAAGTTTGTTGCTGAAAAATTACACTACACTACATGCACTCGCAGATCCCAAGTCTCCCATCCCCCCTCATATATGAGTCCTTAATTTTTTGATAAGTAAGCTGTCTAGCACATTTTTTATACAAAATTCAAATTTATATCAGGACTCATATATACTATATCTAAATTTCCAAAGTACGCCTATAGATTTTTCAGATTAACGGAAATTTTCTGACCTCGACGGGAAATTTCAGCATAAAACTGGTTTTTAACACAACTTTTAAGCATAATTCCCTTTGAGACGGGCACTCGCTAGGAGTCGCTACTGTGTTTTTACAAACTTATCACCCTACACTACCCCCTGCTCCACTCCTTCATTCCACTTCAGACACATTTCTTCTGGTTATCTCATTCCCCTCCTAGCAGAAAATATACACTTTATTCAAATTCATTTCAGTATTTTTGCAGTAAGTGCTTGTGGTTAACGGCATACATTTCAAACCGCAATTAAGTGGGCAATTATTCGATTTCACATCTAGTAAGAAGCAGGACAAAGTACAGGGCATGGAGAATATGTGCAATTATCCGGTTTGTGCATTAAGCGGTTTCGACTGGATCACAATTAGCATGCACATACCTCTTTTCCCCTCCATATATATCCTGGACCTACAGATATATACTTAAGATTAAGACCAGTCCATGACCTTTATATAGATAAAGTAAAGCTCAATTAAATTATAGGACAATGAGATATATAAATAGTTTTTGCCTTTAAAGGGGCTACCTTAAAACAATGCTCCATGCATCCGTTTAATTATGCACTTCGACCAGAGCAATAAAAATGTATGCAAACTTTGCACACAAAAAAATGGTCACAAGAATTGTGATTTTCATGGCTTTCTGTTTTAGAAATGCAATCATTATTCATTAAAAGTGCGATTCTATATATATCACCAAATTGTCTACCCCAAGATTCTACACCCTACCCCTAAATGCGATGGTATATACAGCCTTGCCTAAATTTTTCTAAATGAGGTTCGACTGAATAGGCATTCACTTAAAAGTACTTGTATTAAATTATATAATACACAGAAATCATAATATTGAAACAAATAACAGAAATGCCAAAAATCATGGGATTTTTACATCGTGTTAGGCCATATAGTATAAGGGGTATATATATATATACTCAAACGAACTTTTCATTTAGGCAGTTGGACTATCTGCATTTGACACATGCGCAGTATATTCAAACATCTCTAAAAAGGTCCACAAGTTGAGTGTCTCTTGTGAAATGCTCACAAATGAAGCTTGCACAGGTTTGTATAAAGATAGACAGCAATCAATTTTCAGTTATAACATTCATTTTCAACTGCATTGATAAAAGAGCCATTGCAGTAAGTATACATCCAATTTTCGAATTGTCTTTTTTAAAAATTGGGTCAGCACATGTAGAACATGTGCTAAATTTTGGGCTCTGTTTGAGTACCCCTTTTATTTATTTGAAGGCGCAGGAATTTGGGTATCAAAGGACATGCCATGGAGCCTGGATGACCTTTTTGCGACTACAGAGTACTTCAAATGCATGAATAGTCATGAAGCAATACAATGGCGCATTGAGGAGACATGGACTTCGCGCCCATGTCATTAAAACACCCAACACCATTGTAGCACCACAATACTATATCGTGACAACATATGCATAGTTCCATGGTCTTATGAAGTTGTTGCAGCACCCGAACTCTACCATTCCATGGCGGTTTATCGCCACGTTTTGATTAATTTACGTATATCATGCACATAAAAAATGTTTTAGGCATGTTTTAGCCAGCATAAATAAAAATATAATTCTATTTTAAACATTGCATTAATAAATGAATG
The DNA here is from genome assembly GCA_034696685.1 of Julus scandinavius. Lineage (NCBI taxonomy): Eukaryota > Metazoa > Arthropoda > Diplopoda > Julida > Julidae > Julus > Julus scandinavius. Next base: position 16,452 of record JAQGAE010001704.1, read on the forward strand.
TGTTGAACAAAAATTATTCACTTTCTAAAGAAGTCAGTTAAATCTCCAAGATGAGAACTATAAATGTGTAATATTGGAATATAATACAATGGAATATTTATCAATTTTTTTAGATTTCTTTCTACTTAAGGTTTGCAAACTTGATAAATAGGGTTCTGAGGAGATTAACATTAAATTCAAAATGTCTTTATCACAAGACATACGAGAACATTTTCGGGATCTACATTGTTTTGAATCTTTTTAAATAGATTGTGCTCTCGTACTATGCATGTTGTCCAATGAAGATTAATATACTCGTCTATTGATCAATACCTTATGCACAATGGGGGCATTGGACATATAAATAAAAATGACAAATAAATAAACATTTCAGCAGTTTTAATAGCATGCATTAAATTTAGTCAGGTTTACAGACTATATAGACAAAGTCTCCAAATATATTACAATTTTTTTTACGGTTAATTGTAACAGCATTGGCAACAAATCACCTGCATGGCTTTGTTTCTATCTTTACTGTTACCATATCCAAGTTTAGGTTTATAAACTGGGTTTGCTAAACCCATTTAAGGAATCAGTTTATTGTTAATTCTATTTCCATGCCATCTGTGCTTTAAATTCGTTGAAAAACTGGTCGAATTTGCAGAAATAACCCTTATCTGTTCATTTGGGCAATTGTTCCGTTTATTGTATAGGCTATCATACAGTGGTGACCACAACAACGAATCAAAACCCTTTACCTTCCTTCTCCAGTTTATCATATAACAAACATTAGTGGCGACTCATAGAAAAATACTAAGTGCTTCCTATATGTACATGTGCACAACAGTGTATCTTTTTCATAAGCTGATTAACTAGGGGATGCCTACTGACATCAAGCTTAAAGAATAAGGATTATATATTGTAAGAATAAAGAAAGAATTAAAGAAAAAGGATCTATTATACTTGTATTAAATGTTATTATAAATTAATATCAAGTAGAAATAGGGGATGCTGCAGTTCCACAGTGCCTATATACAACGAGCTGCCACTGATCTTAAGTGCATTTGTTTAAAAAACTTAACCATGTGTATAACGAGTCATTGTAAAGCTGAGAGATTCTCCTGTACATTTTAAACAAGTAAATAAACAAGAAAATCATTAAACGTCCAAAAACAATATGCTCTTGGACAGTTTCACTGCATGCTTGCATACAGTAAGTATACAAGTTTTATACGTATGAAATATATTTAAAGAACAGGATCGACGTAGTACAAAGTTCATTTGTAAGTATAATGAAGGGGTCGCAAATTGACTTAACATGCAGTGATATTTTAAATAATGCTATATATAGAGGCTGAAGTGATATGTTTTGAAATTCCCATAAATAATAACAGTTTTCTTGATCTAATATAGTTTCCCCAGTGGAAAAATGATGATTTACTGTCTCAAACTGGGGAAAAGTAGGTCCATCCAATTGTTATTCATATGGATATACTTAGTAGTGAAGTCATTTTTGTGCCAGAATATTGACCTGTTTTATTAACAGCGGTTTTAGTTTTTTCTCTATAGATGACAGTTTAGCAAAAACGCAAAACAGGTGTCAAAATAAAAATAAACGTAATTTAGAATATGCTAAATTTAGAATTTTGAAAAGTCACCAGAATATGACAGAAGAGTAATTTTTTCCAATTGGCAGTAAAATTCCACTGAAATTTGCTTTAGACATTGCTATTGGACCATCAAGTGTTTAAATCCTAGAACGCTAATGCCGACTAAAGATCAAAACAAACGCGAAACAGAAACAGGGTTTCTGCCGAAACATGCAGATCTGTTTGTAGAAACAAGCAATTAATTAAAAACGAAAAGAGCATTTTATAAGATAATACGTTTATTTAAAAAGAGAAATTTGGGGAATGTGAGATAACCAGCATATATACAAGCCCCAAAACGAGTATAAAAAGTTGTACATTTCAGTATCAAAATAAATAACATTACAAATTCTTAAAAAAATACTATACATAACTGTTGTTTTGGCAAGGTTTGGTTAATTTAAAATGTGTCCTTCAAATACACTTTCTTCTAATTGAGAAACCCTACAAAAACATGGCTTGTTGTTGCTAACATCGACTAAAGTAATTAAGAGTATGAAGGATAGTTACAAAATTTGTATGTGTATCTCTTCTGGGTGATACATTGCAAACTTTTGAACTGGAAACCTTGATGATCCAGAGCTTGATTCACGAGAATCAAGAGTTTTATTTGTATAAACCAGAGCTTCAATCGCATGAACCAGAGCTTGATTCATATGAACCAGAGCTTGATTCATATGAACCAGAGCTTGATTCGTTTGCACCAGAGCTTGATTCATATGAACCAGAACTTGTTTCGCATGAACCAGAGCCTGATTGATTTGAAAGAATTCCTAGCAGTGATGATTCTGTCTGTACTTCAACAGATGCTGGATGAACTTCTACAGATGACTGTTGAACTTCAACGGATGACTGCTGAACTTCAACGGATGACTGTTGAACTTCAACGGATGACTGTTGAACTTCAACGGATGACTGTGGAACTTCAACGGATGACTGCGGAACTTCAACGGATGACTGCTGAACTTCAACGGATGACTGTTGAACTTCAACGGATGACTGTTGAACTTCAACGGATGACTGTTGAACTTCAACAGATGATGGTACAACTTTAACAGATGATGGTACAACTTTAACAGATGACGGTTGCACCTGGATTAAGTCGGGATGCACCTGGTTAAAGCCTGGATGAACTTGGCCAAGCCTTGGATTTGCTTGGATAAATCCTGGATGCAAATCCTCAGGGTTAATCTGTCTTGAAAAATACGTTTTCCGCCTTCTGGTATTGGGACGCACAGTTCTGAGTGTCACATTATCATAAGGTGATCTGTATCTATGACTAAGATTGGCGCAGTCTGGTTTGACACTGCCCCATTCTCGACATATTGGACAGATCAAGGAATCAGTGTATGGTTTGCTCACTGGTTCAGGAATCCATGTAGTGGCTATCGATGCTTCTTCTCCAAGAATTCCGGTATCCATGACAGGCATCAAGTACTCTAGGCGCATTAGTTCATTCCACATGCAAGGCAATTTGTAAGTTCTGTCTTGGGCGATCAATTTGCGAAAGTGTGAATTTAAGCCATCTTCGATATTCGCTGAAACTATTTCATCCGTCATTACTGGATTAATTTGACGAAGCAAGTGCAACATGGAAAGGAAATAGTCATGAACTTTTTCCAAGGGGCCTTGCATCCGATCTTCGAGTTGGTCGAGTAATTCGCTACTTGAGCAAGGGCTTGCAAAGGCCCCTAGCATGCGATTTTTTACTTCCAACCATGAAATGCTTTTTTCTGTGACGGGGCTAAAGGTATTCTCATACCAAACACGAGCATCTCCAAGCATTACCCGCCTTAGCATTAGTTTACGCGATGACATCCAGTCCCCAATGGCGGCATGTAGTTCAAAGCGATCCAGGAAGACATTCACGTTTGAGTTACCATCGAATGTGGGGCAGAACTCTTTTAAAACAGCTTCGTAAGAAGAATGCACAATGTTATGAAACTGACGTCCAGGAAGTCTAAATACATCTACATCGGATGAGTAGTTTAACAAGAGCGTGATGATGTGATGGAATGAGAGATTGTTACTTTCGTCAGGATGAGTGTAGAAATTGTAAGGAGGAAACGTTTCCAGATCATCGTCATTATCATTCTTTGGTTTTGGCCATTTTGTCAATTCAAAAGTTGTCATTTCAATGTCCTCAGAAGCAGAAACAGCTTCCTGCATTAGGTGCAAGTTCACAAAGAAATCCTTAATTGCACAAACTATCGGCGTACGACTGTTGGGCGCCATCTTGATAACCTGTAAAAAAGTGATGAAAGTTTAGTTAAATCTTGGACAGTACAAAGTCAGATTATAAATGTGAAGGATAAAATAACAAAGAAGTTAAAAAATTGTTTTAACCAGTGCATGGACCATGAGCTGTTGGTAATTCAATTTAAAACAATCCACCAATGCAATGGATTAACTGCACTTAGAAGTTAATTTTAACAACTGAACCAAACGTGATATGTCCATTTCCAGGTAACAAATGGTCACAACCATGCTGTCAAAATGAAGTCATTTTTCGGTCATTTATGTTAAAATTATTTTAAAAAATTGCAACCTTCCCAGTATATATTTTTGTTGGGTAAATTATCCCTCTAAGGGTGCAATTTCGTGGGTGGGGGAGATATCAAAGTCTATTGCAATTGCACTCTTAAGTTTTTCTGCATTTTTTAATGTGTTTAATGAAACAAAAAACTGCAGATTTTCTGTGTTATATATAACTGCACTTTAACTGCGGTATTACTACACTTTTATTGTAAAAAATGTGGTTTTTTTAGATTCATAATTGCAAAATATGTACAGGTTTAAATTCTGCCATTAACTGTATTTACTACAAAAATACTTCAGTTAATTTTATTAAAGTGCAATATATTTTTCCTGGAATAATTTTCATGCAATTTTAATTTAACTTTGTAATTTTACTTTTTTGTATTAATTTCCTAACAATAATTTTAGGTGAGTGTGATCCATAAGCAAATTTACCATAAAACGTGGTTAATTTAGTACAAGGGTGGTAAGTTTGGGACATTCATTGATTTTCTCTGTTGTTGGAAACACCCTGCTGTCATATTGGGAAAACTTCCGAAAAACAGGTGGTTTTCTGTGTGCATTGACAAATCCAGCAAGTTTTCATCTCGGAAGAAAAAACTATTACCTCTTAAGGTGGGACTCCACCGCACCAAAAGCAAAAGCAGAGTTTTTGAAAATATGTTGAAAAAGCATGTTTTTCAAAACTTGCTTTAGTTTGTATGTTTGCATGCTTTTGAAAAAATGGTGTCCCAACT
>JAQGAE010001705.1:0-21346 GCA_034696685.1 Julus scandinavius
ACTTGTCTTTGCGGTTAACACGTTTGAAACCAAAATAATAATAAAACTATTTAAAACTCAAGAAAAATGGGCAGATCTTTATAAGTAATGGTCTCTTAACTCATAGACGCTCGTGTGTGTTACATGTGTTTTCGGCCCTCCACATAGGTTTCTTTGACCTGGCCCTTTCCCCAAACCAAACTGCCCGTCAGCACCCTTTTTGCCACAGGGGGCAGTAACAGCGTGTAGCCTGCATACTAAACATGATCCTCAACCCCTTTTCATGTTTGGCAGTAAGGAATTCTTACCATTGTAAATAGTTTTTTTTTTTTTAATGTTGAACCAAAAACCAATTTCTTTACTATTCTGGGTTGCGACAACCGTGGAAACATGGAAAAATGTGAAAGTTGACAAAGCGAAAAAATAACCTTAGATAAAGGTCAGGTAAATTTATTACCTAACCAATAATTGCTTTAGAACTAGTTCCTGTAGAAATATGGTACACGTCTGTCTGTGTCATTTGAATTAAGAGTGAGGATCTGAAACGTTGTGTTGAGAATATTCAATGTCGGGCATTTGTGGGTTTCTTTTGCTCATGTTCTTAATGTGTCAGCAGTTTATCTGGTTAATATGTGTTATACATGCATGTATTTTGGAACACCTTGGAAACAAGGAAGCACATTTTTGAAATGAGATGATGGACTAAACGTTCAAATACTTTTGGGTTAGCTTAACTTGGATAACTGAAGATGTTCAACTAGATTTTCATGATGCTTATCCGATCCAGGGAGTACTGCATTAGTTTCTTTGAAGAAAAAAAAAGATGTCAATTTGATTTAAGGTCTGGATGTTCCAGCCTGATTGACATCCTTGATAACTCTTTAAGGCTTCATTACAAAGTATTTGGTTTGATACCGGTGATAACCTTGGAATTATTTTCAAAACCTGTTAACACTTTAGTTTTTACACCTGACTTGCACGTAAGTGTTTGTCAGATGTCTATGATGGGAAGATTTTACAGATGATGCAAATTTGAAAATGCTTCTTTGAAAACTTTTTGTGCGAACCAAATTTGGAGTAATTGCAGGTCAATAAAACACCACAAGCCAAAAAATCCGCTAATGTCACAAAACTAAGCAAACTTAATGCTATTTTTGTGTAATTACTGAATTTTAAAAGTCGATTTTTAGGGTATGCTTTTGTAATAACCGCTCGCAGGGGATAATTACAAATTGAAGTTGAGAAACCGATTTAGTAACTATCAAGTTATGAACAACTGGTCGTCCTATTTTAAATATTTCGTTTTTAAGTAAGCCATTTTAAAGGTTAACCGCTTCTGTGTTTCTTTGGATTGTACTAGTTTCTTGCATTTAGAAGACACACCTTGTCTTGTATACACGTATTATTCTTCATTACTTGGATGCAAAAGGCTCTGGAAATTTGCTCGGGTTTTCTCACGATTTTTTTTTTGTTGCCGAATATTTGGAGAGTCTTGCCAACATTTTCTTTCTCGTTTTTTTAATTCCTCGTTTTTTACTATGCGAGATATATTGGGAAAATGTCTTATACACATTTGCTAATGGCCCAAAATAGCAAAAGAGGGTGTGTATTTTTTGTGTGTGCGCCGAATGCTGTTGTAAAATACAGGGAGTAAAACCTGAGAAATGTCGAGCTAGCAATCCAAACTCAACCCAAATAAAAATCTAGCAACAGCGTTTCAAGCTGCTTTTCTCGCATGTTTCGCCTGCTGTTCAAATTTTGGCAGCAATGGCGACTTTCAGTTTTGACTTGCCAACCATGGTTATCCTATACATAACTTAAATACATTACTATATTTATACATATGGTTTGTTTGTGTTGTTCCTGCAATATTGTCATGTTCGTGCGGGATTTCGTTGTTAAATTATGAACCAAGGCCAATTGCAGTTTACCTTATTTGATGCTGTGAGAGTTGGACAGTTATTTCCTGTAACATTTGATGGTTACATAGCCTTAGAAATGGAAGTAGGGAGAAAAAGTGGAAATGTTTCCATTTGTCTGACTTGGAACAAATGTTAGACTGTTGATATTCCTATGTTTAACGTTATTAATTCCTTTGCCTACTAACTGAAAATAAGAAACACATAAATCTGGTATTTTCACTGTTTTTATGCACGCATATTTGTCAAACTTAAATTTAATTTAGTGATATGGATTCATATCCACTCCCTTCCCACTTCTTAAACGTTTTTTATCCTGGCGTTTTAGTAGAGTTCAATTAATTAAGCCTGAGCTGAAGCCTTAACCTATTTTGTTAAATCTTCATAAAATGCATGGGAATTATCTTCCGAGTTTGTAGGAAATTCTCAGGGAATTGCGTTTCTCAGAAATTTAGATAAATTTGTACTCCTTTCATTCCCATTTTCTTGCTCTTAAATTTAGTCAAACTTTCCATTGTGGTACTTATAAACACTCCACAAAATAATGCAAGCTGAAGGATTGAAGTTTTTCTCGTTTTTTTAAAAAAAAATTTTCAATTCTTGTTATATGCATATTTCAACCTAAATAACATCTGAAAACTTGTTCAACTTATCCTCCAGTTAGGTTTTTTTTGTGTTGCTCTCTTAAGAGACTGCTGATTTACTATTTAGATTTCTTTATTTTCTCACGGGGGCAGTTTCGTGTTCATTTAAAGTTTTGGTTCATATCAAAATTTGGTTTATTTATGAACTAATTTTTCTTGGGGTTTTTTTTGTATTATTTTTTGTTTATAATAATAAATAATATTGGTCACGTTTGTTAGCAATCGATCTTTTGTAATCCCAGCATATGTTGTATTTTATAAAACGCTTTGGCCGTAGGACTCAGTTTAAAAATGAAATTTATTGCCCTCTATCACAGATAACAGATTTGGATTCGTTTTTTTTTATGTGCATACACAAAAAATTTCTTGAAATTATGATTGTGAATATTTCATTGATTTGACAATCGTGTAAATCTGTAGCTATTTGCTGCTTTCTTGGATTATAATTTCGTAAAACAGTAAACAATTACTTGTAGACCATTCTTGAGCATGAAATTAATATTTCACGATTTTGATATATCTCATGAAGATATAGTAAACCAAATCATAAATGTGGCTGGAATGGAGTTTGGATTATCCCATCAGTTTGTTCCCTTGACTTCTTTATTTTCGCAGTGGTAATACCATATTTTACAGGAATGTAACAATTCCTTCCCCAGAACTCACAACTTTCTTAACATTCTGGTACACCACAACAAGATGCTGAAATTTTCTTCTCAGTGTTATTGGAATGAGATTTGATTGTTTTATCGGTTTGGTCCCTTATATGCCAATGTTTTTTTTATAAACGGTGTGCCGCGACAATTTTATTCCTAATTTAGTGTGCAATAGACTGAAATGGTTAAAAAAAACCTGCCATGTGTGTACGGTTCGGTCTATAAAATGTAAATTTGCTGCTATATGTCTGTTACACATTGTAACAAATGGTGCTGTCGATGATACAACTTATGATTCAAACATGAAGAAGGCAATTTTGTACAGTTTGGTCATTGGCTAATTTGACATTTATTTTACTTATGGGATGACCATCATTGGCGTGGGAGTGGACGAACAAGTTTTTTTGCTCAGTGGTGGACTTTGTAGTTTTCTCTCAAGCTGACTTTAGAGGTATCTTATTATCGATGACTTTTGACAATGGCGTTGATGCTATTACGTTAGATCGATCGCATTAGTACGTCACAAGAGACAAGTTTTTTAACTAAGGCGTTGTTAAAAAAAAATATGCCTTGTTTACGATATGCTACAATATTGAATAAAATCGGCCCATACCACATTGAACATCAGATAACAATTCATGTTTGCAATGAAAACTACACCACGAGCTCATTCTGCATCCAAAATGCATGTAATTTTGCAACTGCAATCTTACTTGCTTGGTGATTCCTCCACATTGATGAAAATGTTTGATTAAAAAATCATAGGTTTTTTTTCTTCATTCAACATTTGTTTGGCTAAAAAATTGTGCTAATGATTTATGGGTTTCGTTTGACATGTTTCGTGACTGACGATTGTTCATTTTTTTTCTTCTTTTGAATTTAGGAATTAGAAGATGCCCTGGTTGATTGTGAGTGCTTACTAGTCGCCGATGTTTGTGCCAGACTTTTACGATATTTAAGAGACTCCAATGATATTCAGTAAGTAATACCTCATTCACACGCGCAGGTCTTGAGTCAAGGTATTGAGTGTGTAATATTGTCAAGTATCGCTTTATAATATCGGATTTTTTTCAAGGAACCCCCCTCCCTGTCTGTTTTTTGATACATTTTTCAAACCCTCGTTTATTATAACAGATTGCCCTAGCTCCAGTTGGCGCGAGCTAATGGTTCAGGTAGGTGCAGGGTACACTGCCCCTCTGATGCACTCCCATGTGCTCGAGTCATGCTCAAGTAGACCACAATTTAATTTTAATAAATTTTTGGGTTTCTTAGAATTTTTCCAAGCGAGACTCAACTGTGACTTCCCCATTTGGATCCCCTCCACGTACTCCTGTACCCTGCCTCTTTCACAGCACACCAAGCAGCCATTCTTGCCAATTTCTTACCCTCGGTCCCTGCCCTCCTTCCATGTCTAAATGTCCCCCACTACCTCCTCCTTAAACTTAACAAATATGCTGGTTGCAGTTTTTTTCTCTTCTTCTTCTTTCCCTTCTTTGAATTTGTAGTTTTTCTCCCTCCAGACTACTTTCTGATCATGTTCAGGTTCTCTTGTCTTCTCGATTTTTCTTTTTTTTTTTAATTGGCAATAATTCAATTTTCTACTAGGCTAAATTGTGTTACACCCTAATATCATTTTAATAAGGGTTCAGTTTTTATTTTGCTTTATTTGTTGAATTCTTGCTAGAAAACTTACCAGTGGTTCTTTTTGTGCTTAAACTTTATTAAATATGAATTAATAAATAGCCAGTCTAGTCATTCAAGTGTTGCTTGTTCAACTCACGACACACAAAATGGCGTTGAAATTATCATAGCACACCATACGATTTTGAATAAGGCTTTGAATAAAATAATCAGCTGTATGATAAGAAAGCCTAATTAAATATTATGTTGCATTTATGCAGAAAGTACGTTTGCAACCTATTTATTTACCTTTTTATTTTAAGTTGTTCGAATCATTACTTTTCTGCATAACTGCAACATAATATTTAACTAAAACAATCAGTCTGAACTTTTTGATCACCAATAACCAGAAATGTGGCAATAATACAAAGTTATTATTTCAATGTAATACTTCATATTGATGAAGATTATATCCACACCAAGTCTAAAACTTTAAAATTCTGAATATGATATCTATGGTCATTGATGTTGTTCTTATGAACTGTGCGAGTTTGTGCCATTATATAGTTTCAATAATCTTTATAAAAGTTTGCTTATCTTTATCACACATAGCTGCAATGCAGGGCTAATGGTTTCAAATTTTACTGCATGTTGACCTTGGGAAGACGTGTTTAGATGTTCAGATTGTGTCTCAGGTTAAGCAGCCGTGAAACAGGTTGTTTCGACACTGGAAGAAGGGTTCTCTAGAAAATACGATTAAATGAGAGGAATTTACAATTACTTTTAGATATTTTCATTTCATCAGACTTGTCTGACTTCAAGATTCCACTATTTTATCTTTGAACTTGTACTTCCCCACTGCTAAGTAAATAAAATTATGGCTAAAAGAGATTTTGGAATAATTTTCAAAATTTTAAAATTAAACGACAAATGATAAGTTCAATAATGGTAACATGACATGTACTGGTTTCAAGCAACTCCATGAACTAATTCGGATACATTGAATAAATTTATTACCTTTTGATTTTCAGAATTACAAATTTTGAAGGATATTTAAAGCAACTAGTGACAGAAAAGTGCTTTGATTCAAATCCACTCGAGGAAAGCAGTGCCACATGGTCAATTTTGTCAGCCGAAGACAAGGTTTGGGGGAATTTGGATCATCTATAACTAATTTTGGTGGTATCTTTGCAATTTACCTAATATTAAACTTTCTTTGTAGTTACTTCTTGTGAAATGGCTCATCGATTATGTTTACAAAGAAAAGGAAGAGGACCTCATGGAATATTTGGACGAAAATTGTTCTCCAGATGACATGGTAATATATAGTCATTATGAATTTGCAAACTAATTTGAGACATTTGATCGTGTTTAATTAATTTGAAATAAGTATTTCAGTGCTTCTAATGCTTCACACCTACTTTTCAGCGAGGTATCTGTGCTGGACAAGATGCATTTAATAATCTCTATTGGTACTTAGATGGTAAGCCTGCTTATGCTTTTCTACAACATAGTTCTCAGCTATATTCATACAGTTTTTAACAGTTTTGTTTTTCCTTGAAATTAAAAGGCGTTTTAGCAATGGTGATGTGCATACAACTTTTAAGGGTGTGTTGAGTGTGAACATACGTCCGATTAACAAAATTGCCAATCACATACTCACAAAACACTTTTATCAAAGCACGAGCATATGCCTTGTCTTTTTAAATGTATGTTATGCTTTCTTAAATATAAGCCGTGGTAAGAAATATTGGGGCTGCATGAAGCTTTTTTAGTTTTTTATATTGGTATGTGTAGATTAGATTATTGTGGCTATGCTGTGCATACAAGGAATTATTGAAATTATTGATTTCTTAGCACGGCGATTAATGGAAATCTAATAAGTAATCTGATTTTTGGCATTTTGAAGCTTGGATGTTTTTTATCCAGGAAATTCAAGAAAGGTGTCTCAGCTGTTGTTAAAAGTTAATTTCATAACTTTTCTTTCATCATTTTGTATGAGAGAATACTTAGTTTTAACATATTTTTAAGCTATTTTTCGGTTTAGTTTTATAAATATTACACTGGCTTAATGCTGATTAACTGTGTTCTGCTTATGCTTTCGATGTTAGCGAGTGTGCAGCAGCCTTGTTCCGACTTTCTGCTTTGCTAACATGAAATAATTCTCTTATGGCGAATATTTAATCAAGTTTTAAAATAGTGTCATCAAGTAGGACTAAAATCACTTAACAACAAAACAAATGCAAATCTTTAGGGTAATACCCATCCTGCAAAACTTGGCAGCACTAACGTCTTAGTCCTGTTATATAAAGTTATTTTATAAATGCTAATTATTTATTGGGTTTTAAGGTTTTAGATTTTGCTTTCAAATCATAACATTTGTCATCTTAGTCACGAGGTTTGTAAAAATTGAACAAATTACAAATAGCTGGCATGCATGAAACAATTTGTTGATTTTTTACTGGCATGATAAGTACTGTCATTTGTTTTTAGTATTCAAAATATTATATTTATACAGATCCCTTGTCTTCCACATGGATCTGAACGCGAGGGTGTTATATACACATAAATATGTTTGTTAAAATCATTTTGAAAATTTAAAATGTGAAGTAAAAAAGGGTATTTTTTTTACTGTCATCACAAGTAGCTGTAAATAAATTATATACAAATTAAAATATTGCTAGCTGAATTGGATAAAGTATGTAACAAAATATGGCAATAGTGTATATCCTGCAGATTTGGCAATAATTTTGTTATACGCTTCCTTCCTACAGGGTTCATTTTATGTGAAAGTGAGTGGTGAGAAATGTCGTGAAAGGCCAGCGCGAAGCTGTATGCATGTAAGCATTTTCTCTGCGACCATTTTCTAGTATCCCATACATATATATACACAAATATATACTAATAACACCCTTGCATTTATGTGTTCCTAAATCTCATTCTGAGCTCATATTCTTGTTTACGAAACATTCTACTGCACTGACTTTGCTGTGTTTCACTTGTCTTGGCCTTAATAACAAGGTTTACTTCTTTAGTGCTGCCAAGGCACCAGTACTTGGGTATCATATGCTACTTTCTTTTCCTTCAAGCATGTTTAGAGAATAAGGCTGCACACTACCTTGAACTATGTTTAAGATATGGTTTGTACAAATCAGAAACTTTGGCTTTATAAGTTACTTTGTAGGTCTGTCTAACTTACAGCATGCCAAAATGGACTGCAAATCAAATTTATACATGGCAACTTGATTAGTATTGCAAGAAAACAACCCTGGGAAATGGTCTACCATTCTGCAATATTTTCAATTCAAATTATGCCCTCGTGTCAGTTGTTTTCTAGTTTTAAGTTGCGCGGTGAGGTGAAATTTACGCATTTCTCACATTTTTGCATTTTATAAATTATAATTGTATCACATATGTGCTATAGTCTCCCTGCGAGTGTTTGCAGAGTGCCAGCTACCTTCAGTGTGGGCTTAACCCGTGTTGCCAACAGGACTTGCTGGCATTTCGGGGAAATGGTCTCAACGGGGACATATTTATATATATATTTTTTTTTGTAAAACCTACTTTAGTTTCTATGAGAGCTGGGGTTTTCTTTTTTTTTTCTACTTTAGCACTGTTTTTCAACCCTTGCGCCAAAGTTGATTGGGAAACGGTCTAAATATTTTTGTGGAAAAATCAACTTAAAAATAGTGTTACGATTTAATGTATAGTAAACTAAAAAAGGTTGAAAATCGCTATTTTATGAATTAGAAGAAATTGGAAAAGGATACAAAATATAAAAAGACTTATCCGAACAAGCCTGTTTGGAATTTAATACAAATTAAAATTGAATTTATTTAGTTTCTTAACTCAGATAGATTTATTTGTTAATGTTAAAAGAAGGTCATTCCTACAAATTATTGGGATTTTTTTTTGCATCAAGACCAATTAAAAGCATTGTGGATGTCTGTCTATTCATGACATCAATAAAACTCGTAGGGACGCTGGATTGAGCTGGAATACGCTGTGTGCTTCAGGGAGCCTATGCCATTGTTTTGAGTTCCGTGGGCAATCTAAGTATTGCCTTAGAATCTCGTTTTCTTTTCATTTTTTTCTTATTTCAATGATAAAAAATTCAAGAGTTATTCAAACATTTGCACTCTCAGCATTCTTGGGTAGCTCGGAGTCGGTTGACCATTTGCGCTTAATTTGTACACTTAATTCTGAACACTCATGTAATGTCCATTTTGGTAGACTGTCTGATAGGGAATTTGGTAACGCTGACTAGACCTAGCATAAATAATTGGCGTTCAATTTTTGATGATCTGGATCAGTGAAGCTCAATATATTTGCCCTATGCATATGTACCTGAGCTTTACTGATGCTGCCACAAACACATTTTATACTGTAGCAGCAATTCACTGATAATATTAATGCAGCATTATATTCATTGCTCGTTCAACAATTTTTGAAAGCTACTAATTGTAACTCATCAAGTCCTAACAATTTTTCGTTTCTAAAAACACCCATAAATCCTGCATTTATTTATATCAGCTTTTTATGTACAATATTTCCCATTTATTCGGTTTATAAACACTCTTAAAATAGACAGTTATAGTCTCATGAGTGCTGTTTAATACATTTCCAGATCTGAGGCTGTATCGTGAGAATTCAGTCAAGAAACCGAACCGTAAAGACTGGGAGTGCGTTTGTTTGACTCTTTCTGATTGGCACACATTTCTCAAGCAATTTCGCAAAACCACAAATACACACGAGAGAGAATTGTATTCATATCTCAATGACGAACTCTTTCCCCTTATCGAAAACCAATTGAAGGTAGGTTTGTGGTTGTTCATTTTGTTCACGTTGGCCACAAACTTGTCGCTTTAGGTTGTAGTTTTATTCGGTGGAGGACTTTCCCTTGCTAATGATTATTTGCAAACTTTGATGGTGTTAGATGTGAAGTGATTTAACGATCCATTAGCTCGATGTCCGAAAAAAAGGCTTTAAAAAAACGGTAGTTTAAATAGGCATTTTGAAAAAGCAAATGACAATATCGGTATATTTATTATTTATTATAAAAAGGTGAAATTTCATTTTGATTTCTAGGTTTCATAGCACACAGGGTGTATTTAGATTTTTTATTTGAGGCATTCCTAAAGTTTTGATACTTGTCGTGCATTTTGTGCTTGCACAATACCCTTTCTTTCTCAAAGTCCTACTTGCTATGTTCATTTCCTATCGCTACTCTCATTAATGCTATTTTTTCTGAGACCATTGATTAGGTTTATTTTCTGTTAAATTTTCTTGTGCAGTGTATCATTCTAATAATGCGTTTTTTAATGTTTTGAACAGCGCTTGAACGATAAAAACCATAAAAATAATGAGTGGGAAAACAAAAGACTTTTGAAAAAAGAGCACGAGGAATTGCAAAAGATGATAATGGAAAATAAAGATAAAAGCGAACTGACTAGTGCAACGGTGAAGTCGGAGCCAAAAGTGGACTCTGGTTTATTTCCCGAAAAGGGTGATGTGCTTAACGGGCAAACGAACACAAAGATAAAGTGTGAGAACGAGGATTCTACAGCCGGATTAATGACGGATAAAAAGTTGGATGTGTCGACTACAAATAGCAGCAACATCAGCACAAATGCTACATTGGGTGTTAATTCAAAAATTGTGGCTACTAGCGCGAGTGACGTAAATTTGCCTCAAATTTCTACTCCAGCGGGTACAGCATCATCAGGTGGTCATCAGTCTGGGGAAATTTCCTGTGATGGTAAGATCATACATAATATTACTTATAAAAAGCTAATCAATTTATCTTTAAATATCAACTTGATTGCATCTGCAGTGAATACTTTGTGCTATGTTCTGTGTGCCACATTTTTATTCCAAGGCCGACTTTCCTGTGTTTTTCCAAACATTTCCCCATCTCCACCATCCCTCATCTTATAATCTCCCGGTATTTTGTCTTGACATCCATATACGTGTTATCTGCGTAATACTATATCTTTCGCAGTGGTAAAAAGCTATCGACTGGAGTCTTCACTTGTAAGATTATCCAATCAACAAGTAGCATGCAATATGGACCAAATGCCGATATCAGCTTTTCTATAAAATTAAATTTTCTTAGTAAAATCTCTTTGAAGTAATTAATAACTCTTGTAAAACGCTTTTATAACCCAGGGGCGTTCAACCCTTGGCCTGCGTAACCTTCTGCAATGGCCCAACTACCCACACCGTAGCGTCATTTTTAATGATCCTTAATGATGATTAATTATTTTTTATACAAAGCTTATTACATATTATATTTAAGGTTGATATAGGTTAGGCTTAAAGCATGCGCTTTAGATAACTTTGAAATTAACACTACTTTTTTTCTTGGTTCTGGAGGGTGTTGGCCCGCTGTTTAATTTTCGTGATGACTTGTGTCCCACGGCTAAAGCAGGTTGGATACCCCTGATGTAAGCCATTGCAATCAATCAAGCCATCATGGAATATTATCTAATTCGCATTAAGACATTCAATGCTACATGTTTATTACACATTGCCACTTCTTATGTTTGTTATGCTCTAATCCAGGTGAATCTCTTTAAGTTGTGTGATATTTTTGGACAAATTGTTCAAGATTTTTGAGGCTACCAGAAAAATTATCAGAAAAGTGTACTAAGTTTAGGGTGGAATATTGTAATTGTAAATTTTCCATTCTCTTTAGTCAATTCTTCCCTCGAAGAAATTTCTAATATGGGCGAGGAGCAGAATATTGTAATCAAAGAGGAAAATATGGGAGCATTGCCTATTGCTATCAAAGGTAAGCGATTTTCTCTTGGCTGTTTTGTTGTAAGTCAAAATTGTCTTGTCGTTAAAATACAGAATTACTTGTAGAAGAAAAGCCAATGTCAATGATGGGTATGCAAATGCCACAGCAAGTAGGAATAGGACCATGTGGACCAATTCAACCTCTTCAGGCTAATATAATCCACAAGCAGCCATCGACTATGGAAGCTCAGTACATGCAACAGCAAAGCCAAATTTTTGTTTTCTCTACGCAGCTTGCCAATAAGGCAGCTGAAGCTGTCCTTCAAGGACAGTTTCCGAGTATCATTGCATATCACTGTGCTCAACCGGGAACAAAGCGATTTTTAGAGGTAAGATCTGTTTACCTTAAATTGTGATAATTTTTCTTTTTGCAATTGTGAAAATGAAATAAATGAACACATTGTGAACATTTTCATTATTTATAATCCGTAATTTCACGACTGTATAGTTCATTTACAAGCGATGTAAAGGGTAAATGGCTGTAAGCAACTTACTTGTTATTTTTCCTGTCCGGAGTATTTGATCCTGAGTCTAACCGCCCATTTGGTATTTTGTAGAAGTGTGTTGGCAACTACATGGAACTATGTTTGATTTCTGTTATTTCTTTCAGAAACATCCATTAAAAATCCAGCAGTTTAGTCGACAAAATCCAGCAATGTGGTTAAACAGTTTGGCTCAAATGAAGCAAAACCGTGGTGGCCCCAACATTATGAAAGCTGCTGGTATGATGCCAAATTCGATGTATGGAGGGGATCCTCTTGTACCAAATGCCTCTCAGAATTCTAGTTGGCTGATGAATCATATGAGTGGACAACACCCTGGAATGAATCCTATGGGGGGAAACATCCCCAACGATCCTGGGAATTGGCCTGGTCAGCCCCAGAACAATCCAATGTACAATCCCATTAATTCACCGATGGGAGTGCCATTGAACAGTCCTATTGAGCAATCGAATTCCATGGGAAATCCATCAATCGGCAGTCCGAACATGCCCAGTCCTATGGGTGGAAATGGACCCCCTCAACAACAGTATCCGATGGGTGTAGGACAAAACCAGCATCCAGGAATGGGGCAAGGGCAGCCACAATTCCCAATGATGCAACAGCAGGGCGGAGGGCCACAGCCTAATACCCATGTAATGAATGCGTTGAGTCCAGCCAATCAAGCACCTGGAATGCCGCAACCAACTCTGACTGGTAATTATTAGAAGTCGTAAACTGATATACGAGTGATAAAATCGATGAATGTCATGAAATGCCATGGTTTAATTATCTAAACATATTAATGCTGATGCACGCTAATCTTAATTTAATTCATAGGAGTGAAGGTTCCCGATGAGAATCTAACGCCCCAGCAGAGGCAGCATCGTGAGGAGCAGTTGGCCATTATCCGTAACATGCACCAGATGCTGTTTCCAGATCTGCATCAAGGCTCTCCATCGAGCGATTGTGGCAACATGGGACCTGGACCTGGAATGATGAACAATATGCAGCAGGGAATGATGCAAGGTCAAGGTGGGCCAATGGGACAGCATATGCAGCAACATATTGGTAATATGATGATGCAGCATGGGCAGCAGAACATGATGATGGGACCTGGCAATGGCCCGAACTCTGGTCCAGGCCCCCGCGGGCATTTGCAACCTAACATGTTTCCCAACCACCCCTCTATGGGAATGATGCCTGGTTCTGGCCCTGGTGGTGATGGAAACCACGGGTTTTGCTCGAACAATCCCATGGGGCCATCACAACAGCATCCCAATCAGCGTATGATGATGTCCCAACAAACGAGCATGACGCCTGCCTCCATGGCGGCTCAGATGGAATGGCAAAAGTTACAGCAGCAGTTTTATGAAGAAAGGAGAGTGCGACATCCGGGAAGACCCATGGGTGGAATGCAACTAGGTGGCTTTCCTGGGCCTGGGGGTCCAATGCAGGGACCAGTGATGCCTGGAGGTAATTCTGGACAAATGGGACCTGGACCAGGTGGAGGAGGCGGTAGCAGTTGTGGGTCAGGTGGAAATGGCCCTGGTACACCCCTTAGTGGACCTCCATCCCAGGGCTTGCCAACATCGGGGCCAAGTACTCCAACCCCACGTTTACCTGGCCCACCCCCACCTTACCATCAAACCCAAAGGACGCCAAACCCTTCCTCGACGAACGCCATTGGCGCTAGTCCCACGCCTCCATCCCCCAACCCCAATTCTTCTCTGTCACTCCCATCACCGCGCATGTCCTCAGGTTTGTCGTCGCCAGCCGATGCAACACCTCGATCTTACTCATCTGCTAGCAATCCACGCTTGCCACATCCTTCGCCCGGGTCCCTTCATAACACACCAATGAATTCTCCAAATCCACGACCGCTTAATCCGAGCAACCCTGGCACCCCTGCTTCTGTGGGGGCCCCGTTGCAAAGTCCAGGATTACAACGCAAGCAGAGTCAAGATGGAAACACTCCGACGAGTGGAACGGGGCCAAGTTCGGTTGGCGGAACCTGTGGATCAGTCATGCAAACTCCATCAGTACCAGAATTCTCACCACTATCCCAGCATGGTCCTGGGCCATCGACCCCAGTCAGCATTCCTCCTGCTGCAAGTAGTCAACCTCAACCGGGTAAGGAATACCAATTTCTGCATTTCTTATTTTTCTTATCAAAGATTGAGAGTTTGCGAGAAACTTGGTTAAAATGTTTCATTGGTGCGAATCTCTAGATTGCTTAATTGCCTGTACTAGAAACTACCCTGTAGAAGGGCCAGATTGTAAAGTTTTTTCAGGTTCTGAGGACTAATTTGTACATTTTAAACACACAGTGCGATTTATTGAAGAACCGTAGTGAAACAAACTTTGTTGATTTTAAGTATTTTTATGCTCTCAACTCTTCTGAGTTCTTTGTGTTTTTTGTTTATAGCAGAAGGCATGTTTGGTCGTACCCTCCAGTCATATGCGCAGTCATCTCAGCAACGGCAACAACAACAACACAGTGCTCAAACATCACCCAAAGAACCCAACTTAATGCCAGTTCCATCACCTCAACAAATACAGTACCTGAATACTTTCGATGGTCAAGAGTTGACCATTCAGAAACAGCCAAATACTAGTTTACAAGAGCCTGTACTCATTTCTCCAGATGGGTTAGTTTAAACTTCTCTCTTTTTCTGCTTTCTGTCATCAATCAATGTCAAAATGATTTAGTTTTGCAATTATGCATTAACAGATAATTTATTTGTAATGTATAATTCAGAAAAGTTTTAATTCAATTTGCATGGCAAGTGTTATTTTATTGCCAATTGCGATTTTATCTGAATTTAAATATGCAGAAATTGCTTTCTTAACTTTTCATCTTATGTCTATAATTACCTTAAAAGTACTTACTTCGTTTTCTTGAACCGACCTTCAGATATATTATCATAAGCATGAAATATTGATCATGAGATTGCAGTTACACTGACATGTGGATTATACATTAAAAATCACCTTTTTCGTATAATCCTAATTTTAGAATTGCAACGAGTTCTAAAGACGGAGGATCAAATATGGCGAGGTCTATGAATAGCGAAGGGCTGATGCAACAACACCAAGGACCACCACGCTTGCCTGGAGCTAATCAGCCTTATGTTGGAATGCAAGGAGAAGGATTTCCACGGTCAGCCTCTCAAAGTCCAATTGAGCATTTGCAACGTTTCCCAACACCAAGTTCGCAAGCTTCACACTTGGCAGGTGGCAACATTGGGGATATGCCTGTGAGGTTTCCCATGTCATCATCTAATGCTACTACTCCGTCAATGATGGGTATTCCGACTTCTGCTCAAAGCCCACTTGAAGCAATGTCTCAAAGGTTTAACAATCCAGTGGGCATGGACAATATGATGAGGTTTTCAGGGCCTGGATCTGGTCCGAGACCAAGTGGTATGATGCCCCAGAATTCACCGGCAGGAGGCATGGAGCCAGGTCAGCAGCAACCTCAAAGGTTTCCGAGCCCGAGGCAAACGTCGAATCAATCATTGATGGAGGGAATGGGCGGAGCAAGGTTCCACTCTGGTGGTGCTGAAAGTCCAACAATCAGGTATCCTGGTAATGGGCAGCTGATGGGTCCCAACGGTCCAGGAAGACCAGGTGGCGTGGCCAGTCCGAGCTTTTCTCCTGGGCATGGGCAACTACACCTTAATGCAAAGCCCGGCGTTGGAGGCAATGCGACTGGGCCAGGATTTCCTCGCATGTCACCTGGAAAAGT
The DNA here is from genome assembly GCA_034696685.1 of Julus scandinavius. Taxonomy (NCBI): domain Eukaryota; kingdom Metazoa; phylum Arthropoda; class Diplopoda; order Julida; family Julidae; genus Julus; species Julus scandinavius. Next base: position 15,850 of record JAQGAE010001705.1, read on the forward strand.
GTGTCCCGAATTGGGTCCTGGAGGGGGTGCTGCTTGTGGCGGTTTCAACATGAATCAAGGACAGTTATCACCCATGAATTCCAATATGGGGCCTACGCCTGCTCAGCTTCATGGTGGTCAGCGGTTAAGTCATTTCGACCCTATATCGTCTATGGCACAGATGAGTCAATCGTTAGCAGCTGGGAATGGCATGCCTACCAATCACCATCCTCATCAACAGCAGCAGCAGCAGCAACAACAACAAGCGCAACAGCAGCATCAACAACAGCAGCAGCAACACCATCACCACCATCATCACCATCACCCTGGTGGGCCCGGGTGTTCGCCCAATGTGATGGGTGGTAGCATGACCACAATGAACATGGCGAGCATGCAGGTTTCTGGCAGTGCCGGCAGTGGTCCAGTGGGTGCGGGAGGAAATCCACCTTCGGTGGTCAATTTTCAAACTAGCATGCAGGCCATGCAAGGCGTACAACAGCAGCAGGGCATGATTGGCCAGCAGGGCCCCGGACAAGGGTCAATGGGTCCTGGGCCAGGAGGCATGCACCACCAAGATCTGATGAACCAAGTGGGGCAAAACATGGGACCGCAGACTGTGAACAATACGTATGTCAATGCCAACTTGTCCATCCAGCAGCTGAACATTCAGAATGTGACAACGTCTGCATACAATCCAGCATTACAAGTGCAATCAATGAATCCTCACCAGGCGATGATGAACCAGAATCAGAACCAGATCACTCCTGGTGGCCCAGGAATGAGCACTAACACAGTAAGCTCATCGGTAACAATGAACCCCATTGTGCACAGTTCGGTGTCACCCAAATGTGGTATGGCCATGACTACTGTGTCTTCACCGCAAGGGCAGTCACAGCCCCGAGTTGCAGGGCCCCAGCAGTTTCACCCAACGTCGATGAACTCTCAGCAGCAGCAGCAGCAACAACAACAACAACAGCAGAGGCTCATGGGGCCAGCAGCGAGTGGAGGTTCAGGTCCTAATCAGGGCCATGGGCCAGGGATGAGCATACGAGGGCCTGGCCCTGGACCGGGCCTTGGTGCAAACATGCCTTATAATGGTGCCAATGTTCAAGTGAAAGCCAGTGCTCCAAATACCATTCAGTACCTACCTGCAAGACCCCAGAACACAGCAAGTGCCCCTCAAAGGCCACCCAGTTTAGATTTTTTGCAAAGGTTCACAGGACCACTTTCGAACATGGACAACAAGGGACCTGGTCACAATTTGCAGTACTTCCCCCATTCAGGTCAAAATCAAGGGCAGGGCATGGGTATGAACATGGGGATGGGCATGAACATGTCAGGCATGGGGCCGCAGATGAATCCATCAGCAATGGGCCCAAATATGAACTCTCAAATGGGAGGTAACGGTGGTGGTGGAAACATGGGTATGATGAGTTCAGGGATTGGCCCTGGAGGTGGACCTAATCCCCAGGCTTCCTGTATGCCCAGGGGTCCTAATGCATCCATGATGAGGCAGGCTGGCCCTCAGCAAATGATGGGTGGGCAAATGTATGGAATGTTTCCACAGGGACCACAGGACCCTTCAATGTATGGCAACTTACCTGGTCCAATGATGGGAGGTCCAGGCGGACCGGGGATGGGCCCAATGGGACCTGGAGGACCTTCGGGTGGTGGAGTTGGCCCCATGGGCCCCTCGATGCAGGACGCCCCATCTAGTGGACCTGGTCAGATGTATGGCGGTGGCGGGGCAAAAGGACAAATGCCTCCACTTGGAATGGGTGTAGATACCACACAACCCTTGCCGCCATCCATGGCTCAGTCGGCGGGGTTTAAACAATCTCCGTTCATGGGTCCAACGACAGCGGATCCTAACTATGCACAACAATTTCATAACTTTCAACAGCAGCTGTATGCAACGAATACTAGAGGCGGTCAAATCAACGCCCAGGACCGCATGGGACCGGGACAAGCGTTTTTTGGCGCTAAATGAACTTCCTGCCATTTTTCTGGTGTTTCACTCGCTGTTGCGCCTGAGTGACTTTGGTGCATCGATGCAGTGCGTGGGTTTTACGGCATCTTTTTGTATAATGAACAAAAGTGGACAAGAAGCGCATCTTTTAGCTCAATTGGAGCAATACGGTTTCTTTAAATAACAAAGAAGCATGGTTGTGATATAATTGTTTTCATCTTTCATTTCTCTCCTGTCCTCACCCTGTTTCTTTATTCTCTCAACTGTCAATCATGTCTGTCTCTCAATTAAACGCTCTCCATTACAAAACGTATCTCAAATCCATAATGCATTATTTGCATTTTATAATAAATTCCAATTAACTTTATTTGTTAACTTTCTCTTTACCCTTTAATACTTGTCAACAAACATTGGTCATATTAACTTACAGGAGTAGGCCATCATAAGCTGCCCTATTGAAAGAATCATATTTTGAAATTAACTAGATTTAAAGTTCTTCCACTCTGTTAAATGTGAACATTATTTGAAAAAAAATTTGAGTAGGATATTCAAAAACTCAAAAGCAAATACAAATTTAAGATAATATTGGAGTGGTTTTTGAGACTTAATTTATTTGCAAATTTTACTTTCTCTTGCATTGCATGCAAGTTTTGAAACTGACGAACCGCCATCTTTGGTAATTTGCTTTTGCAATACTTAATCACTCACTGATTTGGAGTTTCCAAATTTAGAAGTTTGATGCTGTTGGTTTCTCACAATTGTGTTTCTAAAGTTTTAAAAATTCTTTCATCATTGATTAAATTTAAAGGAATAGTTTACAACGAACAAGATATTTATAATATGTATGCATCTTTTAGCTTACTTAGACAGGGAAATCATGACATGGATAACACAATTTGTAATTATATCGCCAAACAGTAAACAAAATGAAATGGTAAAAAACTAACTTGAGCAATATGTTTCTTAAAGAATGTTTTTCACAAAAAAATGTTCATATTTAACACATCCCTAATTATTAACAAGTCATTTTTTTAATGCTTTTTGGGAAATTTTCAAGAAAGTATACCAAATAATAGCAATACTCAGCAGGTATAGTTCGGATATTACTTAAAAGAGCTAAATCTCGTCTCCCTCATCAGTAAATTATTGCATTTTTTTTCCTCCTAATTATACTTTTGTCATAGAGAGTTTTAAACCCATGTTTTTCTTAATTAATCCCACTTTCGTATTTAAAATTTTTTTTTAGATTTAAAAATTCCTCATATAGCATTACATCCATTCTCTTTTTAGTTTTGAAATGTACAATTTGTATGCATTTATGAGCGTATCTCATGCATGTTGAATGAAACTTATATTCTTGCCACATTCTGGGTGCAATAATTAACGGTGCATCTTTTGTAATCATTGTGACTACGATTGAGTTAGCCATTTTAGCCCCAGCCAAATCAAAAAAAAGTGTTAAAAGCTCCCTGCATTTAATTTTCATAAGTACATTTAAAAAATTTTAAAAAAAAATTTGAAGGTAGCAAAAATCATCATAAATGAATATATATAATGTATATACCATTGATTTTCAACCTTTTCATCTGTGATCATTTCTAGTTTTTATTTCTTGATATGCCCTCGTTTTAACCCTCTTTCACCACCCTATGATCTATCTGAATTGATTGCAATTTGATTTTCAGGTACATACGATTTAAAAACATGAACCTTTGTAAAGTTATTCATCAGTATGATTGTTTTGTTGATGGTATCATAGATTTGAAATTGGGCATCAGGAGTCGTGATCAAAAACGATTCATTTGCTAACATACCTCTTGGTATTTTCTTTTAACTCAGTACTTGCAACCACTTTTGAAAGCTAGGATGTGATCAACAGGTTTTTTTTCTCTTGACTTATGTTATGGCAATAATATCGAACACGATGCTGACAGTCAACTTGATGACTGTCTTCTATGTATTATAATTATTACCACGATAGTAAATTTTAGATTTTATGGAATTGATCTATGAAACGCTATGAGTAAATTTCACAAACATCAGCGCTCCCATTTTAAGGCTGAATAATTTTGTGACATCCCAAATGATTTTAACGTGTAAATATGAATACAGTACTTTTTTTCTTCAACTCACTATTCCTCAGACCTTTTTATTATTTTTCCCTGCGTTCATTTTTGTGCATTTTTACTTTTCAATCTTACGTCTAATCACTATCACAGTCTATAATGCCATTGGTGTTTCTTCGTTTATTTTTTTTCTTGCCCATATCAATGTTTTACGTGTCCATTTTTTGTATTTGTGTTAAAAGGCAGGTTCTTTCACTGAAAGAAATGTACTAATTCCTCGTCTGATTTGACTACTACTTCAAGTATATATATCTTTGTGATTTTAGCAGCTCGGACAAAACATCTGTTATTTTATATAGGGTCAACCCAGAGATATATACCCCTTGATGAGAACAAATTTCTTTTATTTATTTGTTCGGTCATCATGGCCAATTATTCTTAAGTGCCAAGTTCTTATTTTATTTCTTCGTTTTTTTTTTTTGTTTTTTGTTTTTCTTTTCTCGTCTTCCTCAGATTGGCCAGGTTTTTAATTTTTTTGCAGACTTAACGTTTTGTTTTATTATTTTTATCTGCATTTTTTCGTCTTTCCTTTTGTTTATTTTCTTCCGTTGAATATTTTAACCACCAACCTGTTTGTGTTGTGTAGTTTTAGCATTTGGGATGTGTGTGTGCGCATGTGTGGAAATTACAGACACATTTTGAAGAATCTGGTTGTCATTTTGTTTTTTTATTTTACAATTATATACAAATAATTGCTGGTTGTTAAATCCGTCAGCTATCATCTTGAAGGTTAAAAGTAATTGATTCAAGGAACTAAAAAATGGGATTTCATCATAATTAAAAGAGAAAATTGAAGGGGTTGCAATTGAAGGAGTTAATAATCTACCAGTAACTGTTTTTCAGACTAATTTGCACTTCTATTTTATTTTAGTCGACAATTTGTTAATGGGAAGTCTACAGGTGAGTATATTTAATGCATTCATACATTTTTTGTTTCGTTATCATGTTCAGCATTATACATTTTGCATTTAAAGTGACATTTCGTTTCAGTTTTGAAATAAATTGCTTAATTTGGGGAAGGTTATTTGCAGACTATCATATTCTGAAGTTGCTAGGACATGTGGTATTTAAAGTTTGTTAGCAAATTTAACATGGTTAAATAGCACTAGTTAATAATAACAGCAATATCTTCAGCTTTGTGGGTCACTTAATTCAAACTACATTCATGACCACATTTCATATGCTAGAAAGGAGTGGGTCCCTATAAATATGTCAGACTTTATAACCACCTTCAAGGTCGTGCAAGGCTTTAATTGCTTATTTTTATACGTAATTTATTATACATATCGAAATTTCGTTTTTTGCTTTTATAGTAGGGAAGACTGGGGCTAGTTGTTACAGGGGTGAATTGTTACAACACAGTTTAAAAATCAGGCAGTAGGTGGCAACACTTGTCAACTTCAACCATGAAGAAGAATCATGT
>JAQGAE010001706.1:0-21326 GCA_034696685.1 Julus scandinavius
TAAAACATAAATTTAAACATGGTTTTTATTTAAAGTTATGATTAATGAGAAAATATAAAAATATTTTCCAAAAACATAAATTGGGGTATGCTGGTACATGTCCTACTGTACTCCATAATGTTGCAGTCCACTGTACCCCATATAACCAATTTGATTTGAATAAGGCCTTACAGCTGACCACGTGTCTAATTAACAAACTTTAGTTTGAAATTCTAGCTGGATATATACACTCGTCAATGGTATATTGGTGCATTTTATTGTTTTATAATTACACCTAGAATTAAAATCCAATCGCGAGTTTAATAATTACTTTTCAAGAACAAAAACTTTTAACTACAAATATTTTCTTCTATACTTGCATCAGATCGCAGAAATTTTGGTTAATGAAAGAGTGCTGCATACTCAAAAGCATTGGGTTGTTCATAAAACCTGATTTTATAAAGACATTGCACCACTGTGCCCCGGTCTCCCCTATACGTAAACCATCTCTGCGATGCGAGTCTTGATGTTGCCCCTTGTTCGTTGGCTGCACCGCTAAGCTTCGATGTTAGCGGTGATTGCCTAACTCGAAATTCACCAGGGGCAGGAAGTACTATTGGACAGTATCTTGTCCCGATTAAGCGAAGAGAACCCAGACTACTTACACCAGTGAATCTTTAATGCGATTTCAATAAATTGTCCCAAATAAACGACTAACACAAGTATACGTAAACCATCCGCACGATTTAAATCTTTGTTGCCCCTGTTCTATGGCTTCACCGCTAAGCTTAGATGTTAGCAGTGATTGCCTAATTTGAAATGCACCAGGGGCACAATGTCCTAATGGCGGATGAAATGATGCCAGAATTCTTACCATCGACAAATCAATTATTGCTTTGCTTTTACCCGAACTACCTTTCAGATAAACGCCAATTATTTCCGGAATACAACTTCCGCCAGGGTGATTTAAGCGGATCGGATGGGTCGTAAAGATGACCTAGAACGGGAGGGCAGCGCGATGCTCGTTAGCGTCTTTCCTTCGTTTTCACGTGATGGTATTTTCTTCAATTCATCTTACTGAACTGTAATCTGGGTATTAAGGGCTCGTGTCCATTAGGAGGCTGAACACGATTCAAACACGTTTTTTTAAATTTTGAAGATGCTTTTAGTGGGAATGTGGAAAGTTGTCTTCTCTTTAACGCGATTGTCTCCCCGGGGAGTAATATTTAGAAGTAAGTTTAATAATGGAGACGTAAACTGAGTGTATATATCTAAAAGATGTCCTAGCTGAAAATGCGACGTTCCGAAAGAAGTAGAAAAACCCAAGGACCTGATTGCTGCTGCAGTGGAATTTCTCTAGATGCTTTTCAGATGTTATTTGACATTTTTTTTATTGTGAGCACTCGTGTCTCTTAATGCTACTCATCCGTGACGGGAATTGTGGGTCGAAGATGACTCGACAACGGAGACGAGCAAGAAAGGTCAAGCAGCAATAGAAAAGCACGCTTTTCAGCTTCACTGACCAGTGGTCAAACTCGCCCAAAGTCACACACGCACGATTGATTTCCAGCACACAAATATATAACGAGGATTTTTCTCATCGCTCCGCTAACCCGCTACTCAATTCACCGGTGTTTTGGACAGTCCATCTCACCAATGATGCATTTATTTTTAAGGGGCATTTTTTAAGGGATATGGACCTTCGTTGTAGCATTTTCAAAATGGCGGCATTCATTGTCATATTTGCATATGTTAATTGGGTTATTTATTCCCTACTCTATGGCGATTTTAGAATCAAAATTTACATAAATATATTTTTATGTATTTTACATTTTACTGAATTTATGCTGACATTAAATACATCAAAACGTTGTAAAATTGGACAATTAACAAACATGTTATGAGAAATACAAGTTATTCTCATAAGATTCTCATTATTCCTTCTTTAAAGTTTCCCTGCTAGTGTCTGGTATATTGCGGTGACGCACTAAAGTCTTGCGGGACTTTCAGTTTTTTGTACATCTGGTTTTCGAATAATAAACGAATATGCAAGTCTTTTTGACCGCCCCTCGTAGTTTTAAATTCATTATTAAAACTGTCCTCACCCTAACATTATAAATCTTTTATTTTATATATAGAGAATCTGATGATAGCTTAATGAGCACAAATTATTTTAGATTCGTGATAATCATAAATTTATTTTTTAAGACTCGAGATAATGACAAATTTATTCTTTTTAGACTTTTGATCACCATAAATTAATCCTGATAGATTTGTGGTCGTGTGCATTATGTATATTTCAGTTTCAGTCAATTTAACAGCAATCGTGTAGATTAAAGTAGAATGTAACAGTTTATTGTTTAGGAAACATAGTGATATTTTGATGATCCGATGCAGCCAACTAAGAGTAATTTGGGTTGATATGACAGATTTATCGTCGCAAACTTTCAAAGGCACTATCTTTCTTTAAAGAGAATGTGAATATCATTTCCATAAATTTTGGATCGATAGGGCTCATGCTCTTTATTCTTAGTACCAAGGTTTTAGAGGCAGCTTATATAAAGAAGCTCAAATGACTACGAAATAATTACGTACACGCGTGACTTCATCTCGTCGCCATCATATTTTTATTACATCACGGTTTTAATTTAAAACACGTCGTGACATGCCCATATCTAGAGTTGATTTCCGCGTTTATGGAATTTATTGTCATTAGTGCATCATTTTTTTGTGAAAATAGGACTATAAGCTGAGATCTTTAGGAATGCATGTACAGGGCGGCCGCAAGAAAAGGAACTTTTGTTTTTTAATCAAAGTAAATCCAATTTTGCACAAATATAGGCAACAAACGTACAAACAAAACAGCTATTTCAATTTGTACTCAAAGTGTCCTCCATCCGCTGCGACACTAGTGCCATCGGGCAATTGACGAGTCGCGCTTACCGTTTGACCGAGTTCATCCCGAGCGGCCAGAATTCGGCGTCTTAACTTATTGACATCACGAATATTTGTTCGGTACACTTTTTGCACCAATTCCCCCAGATTTTGGTATTTTCGGACTTGTTCATATTCCGGCAAGATGTGCGCCGGTACGCACCGCTCGAGAAACTGTTCAACTTGTACATCGATAGACTCCAGATTTTCTACTACCTGCCCGTTGGCCACCAAATAGCCCCAATTTGAACCCAGTTTATAACTCCATCTGGGGGAATTTGGTACAAAAAAGTGTACTGATCACAAATTCGTGATGTCTAAAGGTGCGTATGCTGCAAAAGAAACATTTAGACACGTGAAACATACACATGCTACCTTAATGTGCCCAGAAGTGTTTGTGAAACGTGTGTCAAAAACGGCCATTTTCTAACACATTTTGATGTTTCCTGGCAAATTGCCCGTGAGGCGGTCCGGATCAAAGGAAAAAATGTGTCGTATGTGTCCTGGTTAAGGCGCTTTTACTAAGGCCTTTACAGGATGACGTATCGTTTTGTGTACGTCATGAAATACAGATGTTGACAAAAGCACTGTACTAGCCAATATGAAGCTCCACCTTGTTTCAATAGATGTGTCTTAAGCCGCGTCTTCACTGCATTGAACATGGAACATAAAACATGCAAACTCCAAACATACAACCTTAAACATTGTATTCCACAACATGTTGAAGAATGCTGACCTGTCGCAATCAAAATGTTCAAAGAATCAGTCAACAAATGCATTGCGTTTATGGCGCTTCTACCATGGTTGTAAACAAATTAGCAACATTTGGCCCTTTTATCCAGACCGCCTCACAAGCGATGGCAAAAATGTTAATGAAACATGGTTTTTGAACAACAAAAAAAGTCTTAAGTTTGCTCAAACATATGACGGCATGCAAACTTGTTTTTCTTAATTTGTTTCAGCAAACCATGTTGATGAACATTTTTGTTCGTTGTTGAGAGCAGTCGAGACGCGGCTTAGGTGCGTACACTCGTGTTTTTTACTCAGAAATTTGGGACACATGTTTCGAAAAACATGCTGAAAACTTTGTTTCAGTGTTTCTTGTGTGTGTTTTGTACGTTTCCTCTGGTGCATACCGACCTAAAGAGACAAGACGGCGAATTCTTGCCGCTCGGGAAGAACTCGATCAAACGGTAAGCGCGACTCGTCAATTGCCCGATGGGGAATAAGCGTCTCAGCGGATGGAGAACACTTTGAGTACAAATTGAAATAGTTGTTTTGTTCGTACGTTTGTTGCCTACTTTTGTGCAAAATTGGATTTACTTCGATTAAAAAACACAGAAACTTACGTATTTATGAAAAAGGTTCCGCTTTTCTTGTGTCCACCCAGTAGATATAGGTCGTGTGATCAGATATCGATATTTTGTCCTTTAGTATATGCTAGGGCAAATGAGGAGATATTCATTCTCGAAACCAATCAGCGGTTGAAGATTTCCTAGACTTCCACTCTAGTATAATAGTCATCGATTTACGTGACCCTGGGAAACATCGGTTTTCCACGAATAAAGCACAGAAAAAAACGTCTACATCCTATTTATCAGATTGCCCTTGCATTTCACTTAAAACAATGGGTTTATAGAAGCCACATTAGAGCTAATGGAGTAGGAGTTAATAGGGAAACCTTTGATGCCTAGGCAATCCTATCAGGAACTCGATTAGTAGAAGCAAAGATGACCCTTTGCCAAACTGCCATTCATTCTTGTTTTTCACGATTAGGGCCCTATTTAGATATCGACTGTATTTGTAAGTATTTATATACACACATACGAGGGTTTCATCTACATCTAAAGGACGAGCTCATTAAAAGGCTCTTTGAATCTGCATCAGATTTGTTTACCATCCCAAAATCATTTCCATCTGTTTTATTGATTTAATCGAGCACTTGCTCAATTAAGCAAATCGTGATGAACAACATTTTTTACCCTGAGGCTACTTAAAATGATGAGAGCTAAAACAACACCATCGTATAATTTACATTCAAATCACGTATTTCATCTTTTACTCCAGGATTAGCCATCTTGGAAATTTTGGAAACCATCTTCAGTTTTTGTAATTTTTGGTATAGCTAGAGCCATATACACCAAAACCTAGCTTTACGGCCTAGATACATTCCGGAAAAATTGGCCGTAAAGCGAAAAGGCGTATAACAAATCAATTATTTCTGCATTGTGATTTTCATTTTTTTTCCCTTCGTAAACTAAGTGAAACCCATAAGTTGTCTTATTGTTAGCCAAATCCGGCAGTGTTTGTGCTAACGGGTAATTTATCACATTTTTTGGCAACTTTCTTTAATTGCAGCATTTTTTTGGTCGTATAACGAAACATTGTGGGCTGTAAATCGAAAAAGTGCTATAACTAAAAAGGTCATTACAGCGAAAGGCTGTATATCGAGGTATATAAGTGTATAAATATAAGTGGTGTACTCAAACAGAACCCAAGATTTCGCACATATGTTTGCAGTCTAATCAGTTAATTTATGGTCATTCTACACGTGGTGACCCAATTTTTAAAAAGACGCCTTCTAATTGGCTGAACCTACTGCAATGAGGCTTGCAGAAGGGAAGGAGAACAAAGGAGGTTTTAACCTCTTGGCAGGCATGTGCCAGCAGTATTTGTGCCCATTTCACACAAGACACTCAACTTGTAGACCTTTTCAGAGCTGCTTGAATCTACTGCACATGTGCACCATATGTGGGCCAAATGCAGTTAGTCCAACATGTTGTTGTTCGTGGTGGTTGGGGTTTAACAACCCAAAGGCAAACAGTACCCCTAATGTGTACCAGTGCTGGGCAGTGTTTGAGTACATTGAATGAATTGAGTAATGAGTAAAAGCGTACCGAGTGCAAATGTATTCAAGAAGTACGAGAACATTGCAGACGATTACAAAAATTTACGCACAATGGGCGATTGCAAATGTCCTCGAGTATTAACATAATCTGAAATTATGAGTACCGATGTAAACGAGTACGAATACAAGTAGTTTTAAGTAAGTAATTTAGTCGCAGGCAATTGTTGAGGAATTTTACCTTTGTACAAGATATTCGTATATGCGGTCAACATTCAAGGTTGGTTAACCGTTCGGAGTTTGCTAAATCTCTTTAATATATATATAGCCGCAGTCACGGGATGGATTTCATCCTTGTTGAATTTCTATAAATGTACATTTAGGCTACATAACTTTTATCCAAATTGGTTTTCAGTTAGGATTAAATTCATTTCGTGACTATAGCATATAAGCAAAGCATTTGTTATTCGATTTTATCGCCAATTGAATTGGAGCTTTTCCTTCTTCATACAGTCCACAAGTACAATGTTTCGTGTAATATTCTGGATTTTATTTCAATTTGAGGCTATCCGGGGAATCCGCTGCACTTCTTGTTCTAGATTTCGATTTAGTAGTGGATAAAAATGAAGACGTATCCCGCAAAGTGATCACTCGGACACACCGTCATCTCTCTATATACAGTGTCTCTATATACTTCCCAATATCAAATGTTATAAAAGTTGAATAATAAAAACGAATATATCTATCTCATTCCTTCAAGTGCAGCTTTTGCAGAGTCAATTGGAAATAAAAGAGAAATCCAAAGTCGTCATCTCGTGAGTTTGCCACATTCGGTGGTGTTCGCGATGGTTTCATTCTGTTATAAAGCACACAGATAACGGTGGAAGCGAACATACTTGTATGTACGAGAGCTGATCAAAAAGTTTCAGGACTTTTTGTATTGCCCGCCAATGGAGCGCCATAGAGCAGTGTGGTTAATAGCATTAGTGGTTGCAACATTTCCTGGGCTCAGCTGTTTTTGTAGATTCTCTATAACTTTTGTTGTTGTGGAGTAATAGACGTTTTTGTGAAACAGGTTTTTCGAGTTTGGAGATTTTGACATCTATTGTCAAATTAATCAAAAAGAAAGCAAAGAGTTTGTGTCCCACTTTGTGTAAAGTTTGGTAAAACTTTTACAGAAACTTTTTAGATGTTTCTAGAGGCTTTTGGAGATGAATGACCGAGTCGGTAACGGTGTTATTTGTGGGTACAAGAGGTTTAAAGAAAGCGCAACATAGTCAGAAGACAATCCTCGTTCAGGACGCCATCAACTTCTACTGTCAACGATTATGTTGCCAGAGTTAACGTTTTCGTGCAATAGAGACATTTGGCAAACCAAACTCTTCGCTAACAGGATCGACAGCACTGTTTTTTTCGAAATGCACATTTGCCTGATAACTTAAATGGGATTATGGATAAAGGGGAACAAAACCATAAAGAGCTCAGTTTTAGGGAATAAAAACATCATGGCGGCTGCCAATAAACCCCGGTACAGTCTGCGCGTGACGAAAAGAAATATATGGTACATATGCATGCGACTTAAAAATGAAATTTAAAAATGCATGGGTTAAATTTAATGGCGCTCCTTCTAAATACCGTCCATTCAGGGTATATATCACGTGACAGGTGGTCGGAGCCCTGTCGTCGAAATTGCATGCTAAAGTCAATTTAGTGGGAAATTTTACCGTTGTACAGGACATGCCTACATGCGGTCAACATTTAATGAAATCATCGACTGACCATCCGTGAAATGGCAGAGAAATGCAACATTTCATTTGGCTCGCGTCAAGAAATTTTAACTGAACAACTGTGGCAAAGTGGGGAGTGGGTACTGCACCGTGACACTCCCGATTATTGCACAGAAAAACCGCCATGACCATCATACACCAGCCCCCGTAACTCGCCAGACCTGGCCCCTGTAGACTTGTTCCTGTTTCCAAAACATAAGAGACCCTCGAAAGGGCAGATTAAAGAAAAATCGCACGAGGAGCTGATGGATTCTCGGGGTAAATATTTTTAATAAAATTTAAAAAATCAGTCCTGGAACTTTTCGATCAGCCATCGTATAGGTATATATGTATACGATGGCATACATTATTAGAGTCACGTTCTCGAACGGATCTAAGTTTTTAAGAAACTTAAACGCGAAAAGGAAACCCAAATATACATTCGATATACTCCGGGAATGATAAAATTCCCTAAGGCCTATTTTCGATCAATAAAATCTAAAAAAAATCCATACCAAAGGCGCATCAACTGTAAATACAGTACTTCACCATAACAAAGCCCCAAACCAAACACAATAGAGAAACCACAAACAAAAACAATGTTTTGCGCTTACCTTGCCAAAACTTCCTTTACCGATGGCTCGGAGAATTTGAAAATGGTCAAAGTTCACTGCGAGAAAATGGTAAAAAAAACACGTATTAAACACGTATGAAATTTCACATTTCACTTAATTAATATTGTAGATGCCGAATTTTTGGAGAATAAAATTCCCTGACTTTCCAGGTTTTTCAAAAACAAAAAAAAAAAAAAAAAAAACAATTTAAATTTTTCACGACTATGAAAACAAAAATTTAAACATGAACATTTGAAAACATTTTTATAATGTTTTCCAATCAAGGCTTAACAAGTTTATGGCATATTTCTGTCAGCATAGTCTTGGTCAGAAGTATTCCAGGACTAATTTGAAAAGCTCCTCGACTTTCCAGGTCTCTTCCATGACTTTCTCAAATTCCCTAATATTCCAGGTTTTTCTAGAGTGTGGGAACCCTGATGAAATGCCTGCCTAATTTTGAAGATTACAACAAAACTGTTGGCGCCATATAAACTACAGCAGTCAAACGCTTTGTTTGGATGAGATTTAGGGGCCTAAAGGCATCTAAGGTCATGTAGGGCTTAAACATTGTCTTGTATATCGCACAAACAGGGGGAAAATAAGAAAGGAAATGAAAACAATTACAACATGTAAATTAGAGGAAGCAAGGAGAGGCTAGTCGTCGACCCACAATAAGTAAAGCAAAAACTATAATGTATATACGAAGGACGATCAAAAAGTCTTGCATATTCGTTTATTATTCGAAAACCAGATGTCGTACAAAAAAAACTGAAATAGCCATTTTGATGAGCAGGAAATTTTCAATTTTTAGATGTAGGACCCGAGTGTGTTGACACATTCATTCCAACGTTTGATGAGATTGTTTCTACCCTTCTCGTAAAATGCGTTATGTTGGCTATCCGCATGTGTCGCATCATCGCCCGTTTGGAATTTTTGACCACTCGAGTGTTCCTTTAGTGGACCCAAGAGATATAAGTCGCTCGGTGAAAGGTCTTGGGGGGTTGTATGGTGGATGTTTCGATGTTTTCCACCCAAGCATGTTGATCTCGTTGTCTGTGGCATGGGCACAATGGGGAGTTCACTTTTTGTCAGTTACAGTTTCGCGTCATTTCTTAAAGTTTAAACACCACCTCTGTACCGTACTTCGTGAAACACATTTGCCACCAGAAACTCCTAACATTTCACTATAAACTTCACTCGATTTCATGCCTTTCAACACTGAAAAACTAATAACGCTTCGTTGTTCCTCTCGCGCGAACGCTTTCGAGTGAGGCGCCATTTTGTTTTTGATAGGGTATACGAAATTCTGCATGAATGTTGGCGCCATGGAGTGACCTAAACCCCAAATTTCCTGCTCTTTAAAATGGCTATTTCAGTTTTTTTTGTACGACATCCGGTTTTCGAATAATAAACGAATATGCAAGACTTTTTGACCGCCCCTCGTACAACACTAAATAATTAACGTTTAGGCTACAGTAGGTCTAGGCAGGATAGAAACGTACTTAGCAAAGGGCCAACCCGGGACACATCCTTATCAGTCGAAAACAAGCTAAATTAATACACAAAATTATAACATAAGAATGTAAATGTATGTTGGTGGCCTTCATAGAGATGGTTGGAATGTCATTCATTGGAAAATTTTAATAATGCTGCGAGGCTCGAGGATATTAATTACTAATGACATTCCACAAACTTCAAAGACCGAAAAGTGTTTTTCAAATGATGTGCCAAATATTTCAGGATACAATTTAAATGCAATTTATCCAAAAATGTTGACAATTTTAGCGATCTCTTCATCGATCATGCCATCAGTTGAAAATGTTTGAGAATTCATGACTGGCGTTGACAAAACAAAGGGGCCATTCGATAACGACGTTCTCAAGAGGGGGTAGGGGTATTTTCTGTCATGTGGACAGGGAAAGGAGGGGGAGGGGGATAACCATTATGGACGTCCACTAATGATTGTGTTTTTCAGTTTTTAGATTTTCTGTTTAATTGAGTTTTAAAGGTCAGTGGAAGAGGAAATGGACATAGGAAGAAATGTGTCCCTGTCCCAAATGTACTTGAAAAATTTCGATGAAGTCCTTATTCAATGGCCCCAAAGCAGGACATCTATGATGAAGGGAGGGGGAAGGGGGAGGAGGGTTTGGGCCAAAATGGCCACCATGTGGTCAAGGAAAGGGGGTCAATTTTTTAAGGAATTTCCAGGACGTCCATATGGAATGGCCCCAAAGCAGGACGTCTATATGAGGGAATGGAGGGAAAAGTGGAGAGGGGTTTTGGCCAAAATGAACATCATGTGGTCAAGGGAAGGGGTCAATTTTGGAAGGAATTTCGAAGACGTCCTTATTGAATGGTCCCAAAGCAGGACGTCTATGAGGAAGGGAACGGGAAGGGGGAGGAGGGTTTGGGCCAAAATGGCCACCATGTGGTCAAGGGAAGGGGGTCAATTTTTTAAGGAATTTCCAGGACGTCCATATGGAATGACCCCAAAGCAGGACGTCTATGAGGGAGGGAGGGGAGAATGGAGGTTTGGGCCAAAATGGACACGATGTGGTCAAGAGAAGGGGTTAATTTTTGAAGGAATTTCGAGCACGTTCCTATTGAATGGCCCCAAAGTAGGTCATGTGAACTTTAGTTATTGGTAGGTGAGGTTGATTGAAGTTAGATTTACGTGTAGTTTTGAGGTAAGGGCATGAATTTCCTAAGACCTTATCAGCAATATTTCCCCTCCTCGTGTATCACCACAAAAATTCTCTGAATATCTAATTTATGAACACTGGAATTTAAAAAACGACCACCGCCCTAGGAGGCGACCGGTTGTATTCAGCCCTTTTGTATTTACTAAGTTGCCTACTATAATTTAATATTAAGTGTATAATATTGTACTTGCCATCGCAGTCGTCATCGTAGGTGACTTTACTCTTGGACGAATGGTTGCTCCCCATGTTCACGAAATGAAAAATCTACGATCGATGGCTGGAAACTCTTCAGGTGTCCAACATCATCGCAACACGAACCGAACATGGTCCACCCAATCCATGACAGCAGCTCCTTCTTCAGATAACATCAGCCAGTGTCTTAATTTCGCCTTCCTTCAACTTGATCCTTTTCAAAACTGCGATTTACTCTTAGTTCAATCTTTCGACGATAAGCCTAATTGAATAATTCCTCAAGAACCCCCGGGCCAACGAGCAAAAATTCCAAGAACGTAAACATTTGGCGCGGAAGAAAAACAAACGATTTAAAGCGGTGTTTAGGAGGAGATCCTTATCGGGCCAAGTTCACGATATCGAAATTGAAACGCGATACTCTGATGTAGGAAATAAAAAAAATACAAATAACTAACTATAAGCGATGTTTTCAGCGCGTAGGATGCAAAACGACCATTTCCAAGAATTCGATAGCAAATGCACAACTACTAACTCTGGCAACTGGATGAAACCTGCAGGCTGTCACGTGTGTGTTTGTGAAAAATTTCAACAGCGCCCTCTAAGACCTTACCTGGACAGATGGCGCTACGAAACGACCCTCATCCAAGATGGGCGTTTTTCTGCTCCGGGTTGCCATTATTGATTCTCCGAGGCTGGTGATGACGACAACGATGAGAAAGACGTGCATTCATCATCTGAGCTAGGAAGATGGAGTCCTAGTACAGCTGAACCTCGGTTTACGAACTTAATCCGTTCCTCGACCCTGTTCGTGAACCGAATCAATTTTTCCCCATTGCAATTAATGTAAATCCAAATAATGCGTTCTTCGTCCTAGACATTTTTTTTAAACATGTGCTATGGCTTTGTGTGGAAATAATACAGAAAGGACATTAATATAAGAGTAATATTAGAAGAAAGCATTTTAATATAGTATACATATCCATGATTTCCTACATTCTAGGAAATAAAGACTAAACCCACGTGGTGTATCATGCTGATGTTGCTGCAAATCAACTTCATTCGCACATTCTGTTTAAGAAATTTACTTTAACAATCATTAATTTCCATTAGGAAAATGTGTATTATTCTACTCTATTCTCTCGTTAATAACATGATTTAAGTCTCAAATCGACGTCATCGATGGATTCTCATCCATTACATCTGCAATTTGTGTGGAGAAAACGAGAGACGAACTTTTGCCATGTTTGCAATTGAGGCTATATCTTTGAAACTAATATCGATTTTAATTTCGAGGTTCCGATGTATTTTATTTTAACATTAGAAAGTTATTAGTGAGGTGCTGTAAAGTCAGGGGTAGACATGTGCTGTACATCGCAATGTTGAAAGTGGTTAACGTTCTCAGTGTTTTAGATGATGAACACTCTTCAAAAACACCCAAAGAACTTGTTAGTTTTTCACATGAATACACTTACTTGCATTTGGAGTCTTTGATTTCAACGTAATTATCCTAAAATTACGGAAAACATCCTAAGATTAAATAGATAATGTTGGGACTTCAAAAAGTAGAATTATTCAAATTTCTTATTTTAGTTCCATACTATAGAACGATTTAAAATAAAAGGAACACGAGCGTGTGCCAAACTCAAAATCACGTGCAAACCGTCACGCGCCAATGATTCTAAAAATATCGATCTTTTGAATTTCCCACATAACGTGAGTGTGATATGCCCATGGACAATTATTTATTGAATACACGAAAAGTTTGTTGTTTATATAAAAACTGACAACAAAAATAAATAAAACGCTATTCAGTAAAAAATAATAAACTTCAACATTGAAACAAAGTTTGTTTTTGCCGCCTTTTTTATGCGGTTGAAGGCGTATAGATTATAGTGGGAGCGCTTTTGCAGAATTAAGCGCGAAATTTAAATTTGTCAGTCAAGAGGTGTACAGAGTATTATGTAACTTCAAGAAATTTAAGGATATAAAGTAGTTTTTAGCTACATTCATTGAGAGAACTTCTATTGTTAATCCTTAACTTTCTTGTAATTGTTTAGATACCGACATCAGTTGTGACAGTTGTAAATGAATTGGCAAATGGGAGATTGGTAAAAATTGGTCACAAATTATAAAATACCACACTAGAAATTATAAAATACTGCACTAAAAATTGTTCAAAATTTGTACATGACCATTTCTAGGAAGGATGGGATCTATAATCGAAGTCACAATCGGCATAATTGTGAATCTAGGGCTACATATCTTAATTCACCGTATCAAAACAAACGCGTAATGTTCGTAAAATAAGTAATCGATTCATTTTACAAAAAATTCAAATTGTCTTATTTATTTACAATCGTTATATCTAACAAATTACAGTATTAAAGTGCTTTAAATTGACGAGGTCATAGAAAAGAAATATTTCATAAAATATTTGAATATTCTTTCGAAGAAAGCTTATTTGGTTTATCCTACTGTCCTATATCCTAGCGAGGTTATCTGTTGCGACTCAGCCAATAATAGTGACATTTTCTTCACTATTAATTTCATAAAATAATCCAAATATGTACAACTAATATGTACAGTAAACAACGTTGATTCAAGATTTATAATTTCAATATTTAGCAATAATAGGCTAATCTAAATTTCTAGTAAATCATCTTGCGAGAGCCTTTAACAATAAGGAAATAGTGGTGAAAAACTTTTCATTTAAATTATCAGTGTTAACAACAACAAAAATATAGTGAAAAATATTGTTTCGAAAAGACTACCATTTCCTTTGCGCGATAAACCGTGAACGATATTTATCATCATTTTTATTTGGTGGGTTAGAGAGCCCTATCACCGTTCATTGTACACTTTTTCATTCGTAAGACTATATGATGCATATTTACAAATTAAAATGTCAATATAATAACAAGTATAATTTTAGTAATTCTTTTACAAATTCTTTGAAAATAGTAACTATTTGAGAAACAACGTACGATACGTTGTTTGTCATATAAAGTCATTTTCCATTAGTGTCCGTCATCAATTTAAAACGTGTTTTTTGGTGGATGTTGTTGTAAAATCGTTTTACCTATCGCTTGATTTCTCGCCGTCAACAAAATTGGCTCGAGTTGATGATAAAGGATAAGTTCTTCCACGGAACCGAATGGCTAAGAATCGGCAGAAAACAAATTGTTAAGAAACTCGCGCAACACCGCAACGATAACAACGTTAACTAAACGAGGTTTACCTTTTCGTTTCCTTTCTCTTTGCCGAGCGCATATTTCCCATCGCTCCTCACTCGGATATTCAAATGCGATATTTTATCATCGTAAAATATGGTTAAAGTGTAAGGACTGCTTTCGCCCGCTCGTCTGCTTTCTCGCACCAAATAGGAGCCGCTCTATTAAAAAGTAAGAAACCGTAAATTGAAACATTTCAAGATTGATATCCGAACGGCAAATTTATCGATGATACGCACTTGACCCAAATCTTTAAGAAGAGCTTCAGCCACATCTCTTTCAACTTTGTGAAACCAAGGGTGTATTTCTAGTGGATGCTAAACGTGTGTCGAATGATTAAAATATTAAGTTTCAGCTTACTAAACACATTCAAACTAAAAGAACTAGTGGTTTTGCATACCACAGATTCTCCGCGCATTAAAACTAAAGGTGGAGGCATGGGAAGCATTGCCGATGAGCGGTGTTTTCGATCGGTTCCGTTCGGTACCGGTGGGAGCGGTCTCGTCAACGAACTCATGCTGCTACTTTTTGTCATATGTGGAATTTGTGGAGAAGAAAATTCTAAAAAAAATGCCAAAATGACATTGTAAAAGATTTCCGACAAGCTCCGAAAATGTCCAGCCGTCAAATAATCCATACTAACCACGATCCGATGCCTCTGATCTTTCCTTCGCTCCATTCATTTTTTTATCAGAAGGCCCTCTACGGTTTGTCATCATAGAAAATAGGTTTATAACTTTGGCTGAGCGTTTTTGCGACCTATCTACATCATCCTTAAAAATACAAAAACTGCATTGTTAATTTACTGTTGAACCACCGTGGGGCTAAACAGATGCTTTCTCAACATGAATTGAATACTCAACTGAGCTCGTGGACTGCTTAGACGATAAAGAAGGCGTAGTTGTTCCTCTGGGTTTTTCAGGTAAAGGTGGCGGTATGTGTCTACTGGCAACATTTTTTGGAGGAAGTTCGGGTACATCGGATGATATCGATCTGATGGAAGTACTCGAAGAACTTGGCCACAAACAATCTACTTTGGAAATAATTACGTTCATACTGATTATCAGACTTTTAAGCACATTTCATATACAGGCTCTGGAGTAAATACGAAGCATAATTACCATCTGACATTTCATAATCCTTACGCATTCCCAACTAGAAACACGAAAAATACGAAAATGTTAGTTTAATCCGCAATATTATAAAAACCGAAGAACGAGAGACGATATACTTCATCATCTGTGATAAGCATCTCCTGCTCCGCATCTTGTTGACTTAGAAATTCACTTTTTCCTAAAAATACAGCAAAAAATTTAAATGTTACTTCAGAAATTAAATTTTACAATTAAGTTATATAATCCTAGTAACGCATTTACCAGGGGATGTACTTCTTGACGACAAAGATAAACTATTCCTCGAAGACGTTCTGCACATATCCGCAGTCGACCCGGCTTCGCTGAGAGCGGGGGTTGGCACCTCGTAATTATCAGAAACGAATTCCTAATGACACCGTACACGTATTTGCAACACAATTACAATATACTCACAATCTTAATATCATATTTAAATTTAATGAACTTACGTGGTTTCGTGTCCGACTTGTTGGACTCTGTTTCGGAGGAGGAGGAGGAGGATTCTGTAGCGGACGAACAGACCTAGAAATTTAAATTTCAGGGTAAAATTAAAAATATTTGCAGTGTAATTTGAACTCTAACATTACGATTTCACCTACCTTTGGGGACGAGTGGTATTCTTTGGAAGCACAACTGGATCTTTCGGAGGTCGAGGCATTTGTCTCCTCGGACTCGAAGCCGTTGACTGTAAAGTCGCCTCGGCCTCGCTTCTATCATCGCGTGCAAAATTACTTTGGCTAATAGATGAACTAGAACCACTTCTATGAGGAGGGTTTATGGGACTCTAAATTGAAAGAAATAATAGGTTAACACAACGAGATTCATTACTTATTCTGCATTAACGGACGATGTAGACCGTAGAGACAAAATATACAAAACTATACCGGCATCAAAAAATGACATTACTGAAATAAGAACTTTTTGATGCTATCTTTGTGAAGTGCAAAATATGAAAAACATTAAAAAATTAGTACCAAATCACAAACGATTCCCTAATATCAGATTACGCAAAAATTAAACATGTCATCGAGTTAGTTCAATTTCATGCAACATCTTAAAAGAATCAAATTGCATATAGCATCTTCAAGATTAAATAAAACGTCGAATAAAATGACACGAGTAATGTCCCTGAAACTTTGGCGATTTATCTTTATAACAACCACGACATATTCCATATCATTTTTTAAATGCCGCACTTGTTTTTCCATTAAAATAATAGAATTCATCTTGGTTTTATTGATAAAACTACAGTCACCTTAAAACGTCTGTTGTCGTTGTTACTTTGGGTGTTCAACTTGTTAATAAGTGAAGAAATCTTAAATATATAAAAAAGTGATTCAAATAAAAGGTTAAAATACGAGACGAGGTATTTAAAGTGACGTGACATACACATCTAAATATAAGAAAACAAAGCGTTTGATCAAGAAACAGTATTTTTAGAAAGAAAACCCTCATATTTTTAATAAAAATGTATTTTCCATTCCCATACTTATATATTATGTCAATTTAAATACCTCACCGTATATATTATCTTAAAATTAATACGCATCGCATAAAATGCTATTTTATATTATGCAAAAAAATTAACATAAAAACAGTATAAAGACTTGACAGGAAATGTAAAAAGCCATGCAAATAGCAAAAGCAGTGAGTAGAAGTAGCAAAAACAGACATAATTATTCGCATTAATTTTTTTTTAAACATTATGCGTCTTGGCATGCACGAACACGCGAGCTATTATTTTGGTCATACTGCCAAAATGTGCTAATTTTCAAGGAAATCATCCTCATTAATTGGTGAAGGCCTTCAGCCGGATCAACAGTGCGAAACGATTCGTGTTTAAAGAAAACATTATAATAATATAAAACAAATCAATATTGAAAGATTAAATTGAAATTTGAGATATTTTAGTTTTTTACGAACTACGAGTAACAACAACTTGCATCAATACTAATTAAAAGTTGCGAAAATGTTGAAAATAAGGTTTTCAACTTGAATTCCTGCAAAATTCACAATTTATACCAAAATTTTGCTTACCAAATGGTGAAAATTCATTTACATATGCTATTCTAAGACTTTCACGGATAACGGTCCGAGAATATAATGTTAATGAGTGCTCGTTCATATGGTCAATACACTTTGTTTACGGGTAATTTGGGGGTTGAATATTTAGGTCAGTTAACGGTCAGATGGATGCCCTGGCATCAATTTAATGAATGAGCAAAGACCTTAGAGAGATGCTAAAGTACGAAGCATTTTAACCGATTGTCTGAAAATTTGAAATTCAAATGCGTATTTTTGAGGGTCTAAATTGTTGATCTTAATAATCTTTTCATCAACACCAAAAATAGCAATAGGATAAATATCTAAACAGCATTTATTTATGTTTTTCACGCATTTTGCAAAAGACGTATCGAACCGCACCGTTATGCGAACAACTCTCGATATACGTATCCCGATAACTAATAAAGCTTTGATTTTTCAAACGAATCATGTAATTAAGTTGAAGCTTCAGTTCGTGCATCAGCCCAGAATAATTACAAAACGATAATTAATATATAAGTGCAAGTATATTTTCATACCAAGGAACCTTGTATCCCATTTGAATGGTTCGCCGATGTTGCCGCTGCTGTTTCTTCTTGGTGCTCATTTTTATGTCTATCTTCATCCTACGATTAACATAATTCATACAAGTATTAGTCCTCGGATTTTGGATCGATATGCAAATATATTCTGGTGTGACACTCAATAAGCACGATGCTGTGTACTAAACATGTGTGCACGTATGATAAAACGACCAAATAAACATAGCTAGTGGTTATAAACACAGTGCATTTTTGAAAACAAGGTTGTGACGTCACGAGATAATCACTATTAATCCCTAGCCGTTGATAATCTCCGAGAATAACACTGTCATTGTCATCATCATCATCAGCAGCAGCAATGATTTCAGACACATTCAAAATTTCAAAATGCCTCGCTAAGCATATTATTTTAAAGTTGGATTAATATTCGTCATTTTAATGTTAAAAGATAAGTATTAAAAACAAAAGGATAGATAATTTTCTAATTTATTCAATTTATTCATTTATATCAAATCGATCAAAACTAATTAATTTAAATATTGACAAAAACCTGACAAGAATGGAATTGACAAGAACAATTTTTACATTCTTAATGTAACCGAAACTTTCAAATGTTATCAAAACACGTAAATTAATATTGATTTCTCTGTTTTAAAGTTAGGTATATGTATCTCTAATTTTATGTTTAAATTAAAAAAGGCAATTTTAATATTTAACAGATTGGGACCTTTCTTTGTTTTTCTGTATGCCATCGCTGTAAAAATTGTTCAGTTGGGTATACAACCAAAGATGAACTGTTTTATTGAGCTCATTGTCACTCCTGAAGGACTGTCCTGTGTCCACCAAGATACAGCTTCATGGCCCTGAACACAGCTCGAACATCGCCCACATGGTAAACCACAAAATTGGACTTTGGGGGGTGGGAGGTGTTGAAGCACCCACCGTACAGTCCTGACATGATGCCGAGTGATTTTTTACCTGTTCGGGCCCATGAAACCGTATCTTGGTGGACAAGTCCTTCAGGAGCGACAATGAGCTCATTACAACAGTTCGTCATTGCTTGTATACCCAACTGAACACTTTTTACAATGATGGTAAACAGAAACTGGTGTCAGGGGGACAAGCGCATCAAAATTGGCTCAGGGACTATGTTGAAAAATAGAGAGAAATTCATTGTGGTTTGACTTTGTGTAAACATTGCATGAAAGGATCCTGCCGAAAGTGACAGGTCGGGAGATAAACCTGTTTCTGGTTCACTCATTTCTACAGGGAAGTCTCTGAAGTACAAGGATTAGTAGTATACTTGGAGGTATTACCTAACATCCTGGACCAATTCGAGGCTTGCCAGGGCCGAGAAATTGGTGACCTTACACCCTCTCTAAAATGTATATTTCCGTTTTTCGATTATGGATAAGCAGTTTATGAATTTAACTTAGTTTCGGGACATCCCTCCTATGTATGTTGCCAAAAACATATCGCTCTTTCGAAATTTCTGAATTTAATTACAATAATAATAAGTTTGTATTAATCTTACCATATCATCGTCAAAATCCGTATCCCACCCTTCATCGGAATGCTCAGAACCGTCCGTTATGCTTCCTGAGAAAAACGCACAAAAAAATGGTGTAAGTGTTTTGATTAACTCTTAAAACGAGGTTTGTGGTGACTGAAAATTTCAAAATGTTTGAAAACCTAATTGTTGAGCTCCGTGGTAAATCATGAATACAAATAATAAAAAAAATAGGAAACGAGGGGGGAGGAGGTCAACCTACATCCTAGACCTTTTTTTTATACTAAAATAGCCAAAATCGGGTACAGGAACCAGTCGTGTTTCATTCAATGTGCTCCAAGGATGGAAAAAGCATTAAAAGCTAGATATAGGGGCAGGGCCAGTCGAATATAGAGCGGAACATTTTTGGGGGAAGTTGATTAAATATTTAGTACCCAAAAAAAAAATCCGCTTCTGATAACCTCGTCCAGGGACTACTTTTAATGTACTTTAATAGGCATGATCCAGAAGGAGAAGGAGGTTTCGTACGGATTACACATCGACCTCAACATTCAACTCCCACGCCATCCAAAAAAAACAGTCGAGGAAAAAAACCCCCCAAAACTCATTAAATATACGATTTCAAATATACAGTGGGTGGAGAAAATCAGTTTGTGTTGTCAATGTCAAAATTAAACTGCAGTTTGGTGAAATTCATAAGACATCCTGGTAATAAACTAGCAAATAAGTTGGTAGTTTGAACTTAATTATTTCAACACCCTGTCAGGTTAAAACTAGTTTTTGAAAAGTTTCAACTTGGTGACAAACTGGTAAGGGGCCATTCAATAAGGACGTCCTCCAAATTACTTCAAAAATTGACCTCCCCCACCCCCTGTCCACATGTTTTCCAATTTAGCCCAGACCCTCCCCCCTCATGGAATTCCTTAATTTTTTTTTAAAAGTAGGGTGTCCGGAAAATGTGTTGGAGCAAAGGCCCGTAACCAAAGGGCCTTTGACCTGCTTTGGGGTCATTTAAGAATGACGTCCCTGAAATTCCTTCAAAAATTGACCTCCCCTACCCCCTGTCCAAATGGTGTCCATTTTGGCCCCGACCCCCCTCTTCCCCCACCTCATGGAATTCCTTTTTTTTAAAAGTAGGGTGTCCAGAAAAAGTGTTGGAACGTGGAAAGGCCCATAACCAAAGTTCACATGCTCTGCTTTGGGACCATTTAAGAATGACGTCCTCGAAATTCTTTCAAAAATTGACCTCCCCTACCCCCTGTCCACATAGTGTCCATTTTGGCCCAGACCCTCCTCTCCTCAGGGAATTCCTTAATTTTTTTGAAAAGTACGGTGTCCAGAAAATGTATTGGAACGTGCAAAGGTCCATTCTATAAATTTCAAGAACCCATCTCGCTACCAATTCCACGACATTTGACCTCCCCCTACCCCCCCTCCTGTCGATATGGTATCAATTTTAGCCCAGACCCCCCCCCCTCTTATTGTTTTTGGAAAAGTAGGGTGTCCAGGAAATTGTGTTGGAACGTGGGAAGTTTGTTGAAATCCACCAAAATTTGTATACCTAGTTTTATAACAAGGGGTTAAACGAGTGGGATATAACAACCCTTGAAAAGTGATTTTAAAAGAATTTTTGGGAAATATTTTATTTTTTCTTGGAGTTTATAGCATTTTAATCCACACCGAAGAATACCACCTCTGTCTGATATCTGATCACCAGGTAAATGACCTATAAGGATAAATACCGACTCTATGACGTCATCAAGTACAGTGCATTGCATATTTATCCGGACACGGTCAATTCGCATCGTAATTAAGTCACAACACATCATATGCAAA
>JAQGAE010001707.1:0-21325 GCA_034696685.1 Julus scandinavius
TTTTAAGACGAAATAAGCACATTTCTGAAGATGTAACTTAAGTTACATGTACCTTATTGTTTGTGATTATATTAAATTCATCTTTTTTTTTTGTTACTGTTATTCTTTGTATGTATAATACATTGACAAAATTATTAAACGACATTTTATAAGAAGAATTACTCTCTATTTATTAAAATACAGTAACCACGAAACCTGCTAGTACATGCACATTGTATTCACTTATAAGAAGAATTTTCCGTTCCCCTTCATATTCGTATAAGTGAGACTCCAGTGTATACTGCTCTATCAGTCATTGACCACTTTATATATATAACGGTCATACAGTATATAAAAGTAATGACCATCTTTGGTAAGCATGAAACTGCATTACTTAGTTTTTCATGGTGATGTTGATACCACTGGCACATAAAATATTGTGCAGAAGTGGAACTCTGAACGCCATCTTGTCGCAGCCCGCACTTTTTAAAAGCGCCATCGATGATTGCATTTTGGCAACGAACCCCGCAACCCCCTGCAGCTAGTAAATTCGGCAATGCAGAGGCACGTGTCAAACAAATTACACCAACTCCTGCGTAATAAAAACGCCATTTCAGAATGCTTCGGCGCACTACAGAATTTACGCGTTCCACTTGAAACTGGTGTGGGAAAAAAAATCAGGGTTCCATCGTCGATAGCCTGGCAAATTTTACACTTGAGAATTAGTACGATGAAAACCGGTGACATTTCCCAAAAGAAATGCCATTCATTAAAACGGTAGAGGAATTTAATTTCACGAGAATTACATCCAAAGTCAGATGGGTCTGGCAGGCATAAGATGAGTGTGCAGCATTTTGTGTGCCGATGCAAAACTGCCATTTGTAATTTGCTTCAAAGAATTCCTGGTGACTGGAATGTGAGAAGAAAAATGGATGACTCTTGCTTGGTTTATATTATCAGATGATAATCCAGATAGCTAGGACCCCATCATATTATGCAAAATGAATGTACAACGTGACGTTTGTCTACATGTAGCTATTACTGACACTATCAGACTGAGACTATGTACATGTTCTTACAAAACGCATAATTCATTTTTGCACAGGGATTCCAGTCAGTTTTGCACACGAATTGGCATGATTTATAATAATAGTCATACAGTCAATCAGTCTCAGGGTAATTTTGAGCCACTCAGTTTAACTTTGCTCCACTTGCACATTTTGGTGTTTCAATACAAAGGTATTTTCCCTGAACTTTTGTTCCTTTGGGCAAATCCATTTGGAAAACTTTTAGGGTATGGAGCTTCTTGGGTACTAAGGTGAACTAAAATATGCGCCATATTTGTTAATAACACAGGAAACTCGAGAGGGTAATTTCATGTGGATATTTATGTTGATAAAGTGCCTTTAAAAAAAAATTGAGGTTAAAAATGTTTAAAGTCTTATCAATGTTGAATTTTTTTCTTGTTCATTGGAATAGATATATCAACTGGTTGAAACTTAAAACTGATAGGAAAATGCATTAAATTACTGAGAATCATGGAAAGTTGATACAGTGGTTCAAAGTTACACTGAATGAATGCATGGGTAACTTTGCACCACCCAAAATAATAACCTTTTGCCTAAAGTATGATGTTATTTAATATATTAAAAATGGTACATTATTTTTTAAAAAAACAAAAAAACGTAACATACAGTTCACAAAAAGTAAGTGCACACCATGAAAATCGTAGAACACAGGTAAATGGAAGAGAATATTACTCAGAATACAAATGTTATTACCCTTACTACATATGACAGATTAGGTAACAATTTTCTGCTACCTATTCTATTTAATACACAATTTTAAAATAATAAAAATGCAAAAATGTATGTGTCAGTCAATAAAGTGTTCAATGAGGACAAGTATTTAAAATAATAATATAAAACTAATATTTGGTGTGCAGCCCTTGCCAAGTCTTTATTGACTGCTTCCAAGCAGCACAGCATTGATTCCCCTAAAATTTTGATCATGTCCTGAGGTAATTTAGTCCACTCCTCTTGCAATATCGTTTTCAGATTTTCTTTGGCTGTAATTTTGTATTCTATAATACTTTGATCCAATAAAAGCCATAGATTTTTAATTAGATTAAGGTTAAGAGACTGAAATCGTGTTTTCAATTGGCGACGAGCATTATACATGAGCCACTGTTTTAATTCTGGCAGTATGTATGTCGAAAGTTTGACGTTTTCCTCCAGACCAAAACTTTCTCACTGTCTTAGGTTGTGGCTCAACAAATCCACGTATGATCTAGCAGTCATGGTACCATTAATGAACATGCAACCCTATTAGAATGTACTTGGTACATTTCGAGCAACCAAAACAGTGACTTTTCTTCGTCATGCTGTCATGATAGTAAGCAGTTTGAAAATTTCAAACCTACTTTCATCAGCGATCGTGTCAATGTTCCAGAAGTCCAAAGGGCTGTCTTTATATTGTTTATCAAACGCATGAAGTTTCTTTCTGTTCACCGCACTAATAAATGGCTTTTCTTTGCAGTTGTCCCTCTATGCCTGCATTATGAATTTATGAACGCAATTTCCGACACTTTGTTGTGTTACAACCTTCCCTGATGTAAAGTTAATAATTTGGTGCAACCAACCACCCCCTACCAAACTGCATTTATTTTCTGAATGTAGGGTAATGAGTTGAATTGAATTGATTTAAAGTTTATGGCATTCACTTGAAATGATCCTTTTTGACATTTCAGAGCACAACTTACAACTTGACATTTTCCCCTTACTGCATGTTAGCATAGTTGGCCGACCTGTCCTGTGCTTATTAGCGTCAGTTTCCAGTTTCATCTTTTTTCTTTACAATATCATGTACTGCAGAAAATAATTGGCATTTCACCTACAGTTTTTCACTATGAAGGGCAACTATCATGTAATTTGACCACTGTCTCTCTCTGCAATAGACATCATTGTTTTGGGGACATTATGAGATTATATGGCATAATTTTTCGGTGAAACACTGTAGTTGTACTCTGATATTTAATGAACTTTATTTATTAATTTGATTTGCAATACTAAAATAGCCTGGAATATGCAAACAGACATTTCTTATGAAGGTGCTTACTTATGTTTTTGTTTTGGGAAAATTACATTTTTTTATTTTTTACAAATGTTTGGGTTAAGTTTTGAATTTTTATGTTGTTTTTACCTAAACTAGGTTATGAAGGTGCTCTAACCAATTATTTTGAGCATTGATTGTATTCCATCATATTTACCCGTGATGCACAATTTGCATGGTGGAAACTTACTTTTTTTTGTGAAACGTACATCTAAAAATAATTTCCTGAGTCAAACAGATTATGTATAATGCATACATACAGAATTCAACAAGTGGCTCAAAGCTACCCTTGTTGACTACATTAAAAGAGACTCAGTTTTAAAGTAAAAATTTCACTGATGAATTTATAATTATTAGAGAACAGGTTTTTATGAAAACGTTGATAGTCTTCATTAATTTATCTTGATCTAAATAATATTTGGACGTTTTCTAAAGAAAGGCTTACTGGATAAAGATTCAAGTCCAAGTAAACCTGTAATTAAAAGCGCTTATATGCTGTTATTTGATAGAAATAAGCTTCAACCAATTGGGATTAATAGTGTGTATAGTTTATGAAACAAAATTGCCACACACGAATATAAACTTCTTCAAATAAAATAACTATTTCACATTACGTGACCAGCACCCAAAGTTTCTTTGCATGTTGTCGTAAGGCGTTTGAAGGGTCTTAAACCGGCCCCATTCGTAATTCTAAGATTTTGAACGACTACCATTTTTAGTGGTCTCACAATTGGTAATTACAAATGTCGCTGATGTTTAACGAAATTAGAAATTATGAGTACCAGTGTAATCGAGAATGAATAGAAATACTTTAAGCCAAAAATACATTTAAGTAACAAAAATGAATAACTCAACACGAGGGTGATCCTAAAAGCTAATGTGGATGTATCCTAATTTTTATTGTTATTGTATTCACTGTTCTTTTTTCCTTTAAATTATTAACATTTTGTTCACGTCTAATAATATTTTGAGTTCTCATATTCATTAAGATGTATGAAGATTTCATTTTAATTGGTTCTGGTTATAATAAAAGTTACTGTGCATAAAATAAATTAAGTTCCCTAAACAATACTTTAACAATCAGCCACACTCGCATCCGGTACTCGTATCCATAAGGACAATTTTCCCAAAGTTGATTATAAAACAGTCATACTTATTTCGTACGAGTACAATTTTCCCAAGGTTGATTACAACTATATAGTCATATTCATTTCGTACGAGTACAATTTCCCCAAGTCTGTAAAATAATAGTCATATACTCATTGCATATGATTACAGATTACTTGTACTCTACTCACTATGGAGTACAACATTATACTACAATAATCTTAATCTGTCCTCCTGTTTATGAGTACAATTTGCCAAGGTATGATTACCAGTGACGGGTTTAATGAATATGGCCCTTCTGACTTCTGTTGGTTTAGTTACATGATGTAGGGTGAAATGTTCCGCCACTATACAATGGGTTTAGGGTCTGTACATTATTAAACTTTGACTAATTAATTTTTTTATGAAATCACTGGGGTCCATTTAGGCGGGGGCCCAGGCTGCACTTGTCCATTTGCTATCCTGTTAAATCCGCCCCTGCGATTACTCATTTCGTATCACTACTGATTACATGTACTCTACTCATATTATGCAGTATCACCTAAGCCTTTGCAATAGTGTTCTTAATGCAAACAGCAATACACCGAATTGCAATGTAGCCGCATAGCCCGTCTGCATGCAGACACTATAGGTTGGGTCCACCCAACCTAAAATAGTTTATCCTCTTAAAATGTTTCTGCTTGTTCGCAACAAAAATAAGAAAACACACTGTCTTGTTAAATGCAAATTAATGCAAAATGAATCTACGCCAACTCAAATGCATTGTTCACACAATCATTTGCATGGACGGTAAATCAAATTGACGCAAGTGAGGCAATTCCAACAACATTAATCCAATGTTCGCATAGAGTTCGAAATTTACGAGGCATTCCAATGTCTCATTAACTAAAAAGCGTAATTGGGAAATTTCGTATCAGCGCCGGTATTCTCGCTCAATGCAAATTGGAAAAAATAATAGGTTGCATCTGCATAAATGTCAAAACTGCTGGCCAATGGAAATGGACCAAAACTAAAAGTGACAAAAAAAGTATAATAACGTATTTTTTTAAAAAAAAAACAAGTTAGTTATTTAAAAACAAAATAAAACATTTAAAAAGCAACAATTTCGTAATTTTTTTGAGACAGAAATCGGAAACTTAAAATACAAGCTATTGTGTAAAATACCTGTAGGAAACGGTACGGTTGAAATTAAGTTTAGGAAATCAACATAACGTATTGCTTACACACATGCAAAAAAATATGCTGGGAACCCCCGACCAAAAATGCCGAAGGTTGTATATAAGAGTAGTGAAATAAATCATTTTGGGACAGCATATTTAATTGAGATATTTTACTTCTTAATATTTCACTTTTACAAATGCACGGGAAACTTTACGGACTGTTTTTAAACAAGAGGCAGACAGATCATTCAACAATTTTACTACATGCTCAATGTTGTTGTTTGGTTTTTTTATTTGTACGAAAGTGCCGCCATTTTTTTTTTTTTTTCATCTGTTTTCGCTAAACGAAAGGAGAATGGAGAATTTTGAACATCTAAGGAAAGTCAGGAATGGTTGGAATTCCCCTTCGAAATCAGGAAATTTCGTAAAAAAGGAGAATGAAGAATTTTGAACATCTAAGGAAAGTCTGGAATGGTTGGAATTCCCCTTCGAAGTCAGGAAATTTCGTTAATCAGAAAAATCTGGACAAATGTGAAATTAGAAGCGAGACTGGTGATTGTAAAATTATAGTATATGGGCCTTGGTATGTTCCAAAAATTTGCAGGGCACCCTACTTTTAAAAAACTCATTAAGGACGTCTATGAGTGGGTGGGGGGAGTCTGGGCTAAAATAGAAACCTTGGGGTGTTGAGGCAATTTTTGAATGAATTTGAATGGTCCCATTTCACAATTTGCATGTCTCCAATGCCATGAGTGACATCACTACAGTGAAATCGTCATAAAACTGGAATTATTGCAAAATATTCCCCAATTTGAATAGTTCGTTTAAACTTTTATGCTTATCTGTATTCGCCCACATTTACTTTGGAATTTTTTCCCATATTTTTTGAAAAACACATTGTAATAGTTTTACTTTCCTGTAAAGCACCTATTAGGAACTTGGCTGTCCATAGCACGAAAAACACAATTTGTAAACCATTGTACTGCACGCAACACACCAAACAAGAGGACAGGTGCAACTAGGCAATAAATTTGACATCCAAACTACAGACTTCCACCAATGCTTCAACTGTTGCCAAGACGGAGCAGACTGCAACCGGTCGTTCAAGCATTAATTTTCAGAAATTAAAAACATTGCTTTTATGACATGTAGAAGGTCAACATTGCGCAGAGACTTTTTTCAATCAAAAAGTCCATACACACCATTGCAAAACATTTTGAAATACTTGAACTTGTATGAATTAAAATAGTCGTTAAATAAATGTCCATGTCTGAAATCCACGATAATGTTGGGTGCTCCGTGAGTCGAAACTGAACCGAATATACAGTCAGTCCCAAAATGATGAAACCACCCTAAAATTGTCACGTGTAGCACAAGAATAATTGATTTAGGAATAACAAAATATACAAAAACAAAGTGGTTTGAGTACCATCGTAAACATGGGAAGTACTTCAACGAAACAAAAACATAAAGGCACTGCCCCTCTGAATCACCATGAAGGTTGAAACTCCATATACCTAATGAGCTTGCATATCATGTGACTGATAGGAATGTAATCATTTCATCATACCATATGTTCCTTTTCTGCCTGTCATTTTTGTATTTTGTATACGTTTTTTTTTTCAAATTGGGATGTGGTGCACATGCAGCTGACCTAATTTGAACGGAAAAATTACGGAACTGTACAAAAATGCGCACTCAAACCGTGCAATGATACTCGGACCACTTCGTTTTTGTATATATTGTTCTTCAATCAATTAGTCTTAAGGTTTTTATTATTAAAAAAATGCAAAGCTGAGGTATATTTTGTATATAATAAACCGATTATTTATACCTTGTGCTCTTTGTACAAGATAAAGAACTGAATTCTTTGGAATGCATTTAAATTTCCAGTTCATTCAAAAACAAAACTGAAAACATATACAGTAAACAGTGTTCATGTCATGTTTCAAACACATTTTTCTTCCATTTTGAAATTTAACTTTATATTTTTCATATGAGAAATAGTTCAAATAAAATAATAATTTTGCAACATGGAGAAATAAGGTTCGAAAAATGTAGTAAGCCTATATGTATACTAGATCCAACTGTGGTATGTATCGTATTTACACTGCTTACTCCTTAACTCCAACATACAGTTTCTCAATCGTTATAAATATACTATATTTGGATTATCTATAGGCTATATTTAGTCTACTTTCTGCGTGTATTTATTAAAATATTTTAGTGGAAAACTTTATTTAAAGAAATTAATTTACACAGTTTAATTGGAATACAAAATTAGTCGAAAAAACCTCAAAATTGAGGGAAAAGGAACGACATTGCATTTTATCTGTTATTTTTCCTTAATTCTTGCCTGATGCATTTACAAAAAAAAAGTTTCAGGTCAAAATTTTTAAAGCAAACTATATAGCTGTGATTAGAGTACAGCTAACTTATTTAAACGCATGGCATAAAATTTCCATTTCCATCTAATTGCATGTAAATGTTAATTTTATGTGTAGTTAAGTGCAGCGTTTTGAACAGGAATGTCAAGTTATGTTTCGAAGTTTAACCTTAAATCACGGTGAAAATCTTAAAACTACATCATTTACAAAATACCATGCAGCAACATCTTCTATATCAGTGCTGGATCTACAATTTATGAGGCCAGAGTTTTTTATGCGCCCTTTCACCACTGCTTTTGAACTTGCACCCTATATGGAGCTGGATCTATGGGCCCTCTGGGAGTTTCCCCTCAAACCTGGGGCCTTTTTGTTGCAACGCTGTCTTTTACCGAAATGTATATGAAAACACAAATAAAACGCGAGTAAATCAAGTTTTGTTTCTAACATATTAATAGATCGCGTTCTATCAAATTACCTAAATGTTTGAGTAATGGAATGCACTTCCAAAGGGCAATCTCAATTTGAAATTAATATCCATAAAACTGTTCGAGTCCAAATGAAAAAAATAAGAAAAAAACAAAAACGTTTGGCATCACAAAATAAGAAAAAAAAACACGTTTGGCATCACAAAATAAAGAAACGCAGCATTTCGGGACAATAGTACTTGAGATTAAACAACAAAAAAAACATGTTCCTACCTTATAGTTATCCAGAGTCGCTCGGGGACGTGGGCCTCAGGTGGTTGCACAGCACAAAGTCCGCCAAAAAAAAAAAGATTGATGGGTTCGCAAAATTCCAAATTTCGCGTTAGTAAAACAGATTTTGACGAAAACACCGTCTACACCAAACTCCTAATCTTTTTCCACGTGACGATCGCGGATTTGGAATTTGAAAGCGATTCGTTGGGCGAAACGCGTACGAAGATTCAAGAGCTGCCGCTGGCTGGAATGCCCTCGAATTTGTGACGAGCGATGTCTGAGCGATGTGAAGTTGGATGCCACCGAGCGC
This sequence comes from Julus scandinavius, assembly GCA_034696685.1. NCBI lineage: Eukaryota > Metazoa > Arthropoda > Diplopoda > Julida > Julidae > Julus > Julus scandinavius. The sequence continues at coordinate 8,753 of JAQGAE010001707.1, forward strand.
CATCTGGAGAAAGGAACACATATTATAAAATATGGTTGCTATCGCCATCTTGAAGTTCAAAATTATGAAATTTGCGTAAATTAAAGTCCAACTCTTGGCCTGCTTTCTTTTTTTTTACAAGAAATTCAACCGAAACACTTACACAAACAACGGAATAAAAGCAAGAATTTTGTTTCGATTCTCAGTGCCCGTAGTATTGATCAATATTGGTAGTAATCGAGTACAGTTAAAGCTGTAAATATGGGGGGAATATGGGGGGGGGAGGGATCTTGGGGATAGATTCTTTCCCTTTCCTTCTTTCTCCCCCTCCGCCTCCAAATCCAAGAATTTTTAAAAATTTCTACCCGAATCGGCAAAATATAAAAGGGGTATTGCACTCAAGGTAAAAACGCAATTGTTTTGCATTAAAGGGGTAATTTTGCTGTTTTAGAAATGCAGACTCTGGACAATAAAAGTAAGATTTTTCTTGGGAAAAATGCAATTTTTATTTTCCCTTGGCCAATGTTTGGCTCAGTGGGGACCTGCATAATACTGACGATCCTAACTATACATAGTATATGACAAAAATAGTCTACCCTAAGATTCTAGCTGGACCATAATTTATCCCCCTTCTTCCACAAATGTGATGACATATGCGGCCTTGAGTACAGTGAATGAATTTGAGTAACGAGTGAAAGCGTGTCGAGTTCAAAGAGTAATTAAATACAAAATTAGTAAAATAATACTCGCTTACACAAAATTACTAATGTCCATGGGTATTAACGTAATCTTAAATCATGAGTACCAATGTAATCAAATACACTGAATAGAACAGGGACCATTAAAAAAGGACTTTCCCGAAATTTCTTCTAAAACTTACCATGGACTATCCTAGAAATTTCTAAGCACCCGCATCGCTACAAATTTCCACGTCATTATTGTGATTAACGGAAATTTCCAGACCTCGAATTGAAATTCCAACATAAAATTAATGTTAATCCCGATTACCTCTACTTTCCTGAGGTTATAAAAAATTGAAGTAGATTTGAGACTGGGAATTTAATAAATATCTTCTGGAGTTCATTTCCCTTTCACTGACCTTTAAAATAGAATTAAACAGAAAATCCAATAAATGAAAAATGCCATCATTTGTGGGCGACCATACTGGCATTCCCCCTTTCCTATGCTCATGTTGTCCAAACAACGCCTTTTTTTCAAGAGCCCTCTCTCATAGACGTCCAGAATTTTTATGAAAAGTAGGGTGTCCAGAAAAGAGGTGGCAAATTTGGGTGTTTGCCCTGGGCGCCAAATATTCCAGCTAAGCAATGAAGCTCAGGACTAAAAATGGTGCCGCTTGAATTCTTTAAGTTCTTTTAATTTTCTTTGGAGTAATAATAATAATATTGGTACTCACGTGGGTCTGCCGCATTAATGCTCTTGTTAAAGTTGTTAAAATAAAAAATATATAGTACATATAGTATATATAAAAATGTCAATATACGATAAAAACCCCGATGGCAATATCTAATTTGCATATGCAAATTTTGCAATAAGGAATTTTCCATTGAAAATCTTGATGAAATAAATGAATCATATCTTTGCATATTTTAATAATCGTATAAACGTTAACAGGATAGATGACACGTTGTTTAACTTGACTGCGAAAGATTAATAGACACATTTAGCAAGAAACGTACGCTTTACTTACCGTTAATGTTGACCCCATGTGCGCATGCTCTGTTGAACGGTCAAATTCGGCGTTAAAAAGTTTCTATCCGTCATGCGCAGACTGTCAACATCACGTTAAACTGTTCAACCGTTGAAAACGTTCTATATAAATTCTTCACATTTTTCAGGGATATGTGAAATTAAAAAAAAATTACGGTTATGTTGCCCTTTACCCAGAATCCCTTGCGCGTTACTAGGCCAATGTGAGTTTAGAAATAATGACGTCCACTGTAACGGTTATTTTGGCTAAATCTCTCTATTATTTTAGCACAATTAATTAATAGCCGAACTCACGGAATGGATTTCGTCCTATAGATAAAAATTGTTTTGCATACATTTTATGCATAAATTTTGCATAAAAAAACACGTTCATGGGAGCCAACCTTCGACATTCCACTTGCAAGCCCAACACCATATCCTCAAAGTTATTTATATTTCTTGCAAAATGATTGTTAAAATGTTGACTGGATGTTGGAATAGCTATATACACAGAAATTATGTATATGGAAAATGCCATATATAACCCATATACATATGTGGTGAGACATATAAGGCCCCTATATATGGAAAGACATATACGGCCCATATAGAGGGAAAAGCCATACATGGCACATACATATAAAAAGCCATATACGACCCATATATGGTTCATGTATAAAAAAGCCATACACGATCCATATATGTGGAAAGTCATATATGAAATAAGCCATATATAATGTCCATATATGGGAAAATCCATAAATGGCGATTTATAAAAAAAATATAAAAAATATATTTCACGAAAAATATATTTTTCATGTAGTATATATAAAAATTATAAAGATTTTATAAACCAAAAAAATATATAATTAGATATATATATATTTTATACAAAATATGTACGATATTTGGGACAATATATAACAAATATATTTTTTGCTATATAAAATATATAAAAGATTTGAATGTGGGTTGTTTGTATCAGTTTCAACCTGCTGTCTAACTTGTGATTGGTTGCGGAAATCCAGAAAAGAAACTGTCGAGGAGATCGAACGTGACATACCAACTCCCGGAAATAACCCAGAGCAGCATCAGACCCATACTACTGGTTATTTTTCCTGAAAGCAATCCATCACTGGAATTCGGTTCCAAAGGGAAAATTCCAAGCTGCAGATTGAGTTCGGCGTTCATCCTTGAAGTTGTGCTTTGTAAATTTAATTGTATGTTTCTATAAGTATCCTTGATTTTGCATTTGTTTGTGCAAACTGGGCATTGCCCCCTACCACTTGCAATAGTCGTGCTGACTGTGGGCTGATAAATTAAATAGAATTGAATTGAGAGCTACATATACTATATGGTATACATTTTCCAAGTTTATAATCTATACCAAGAGATTTCATGTAACTTTAATGATTTTTCACTGGCAGGTAGTAAATTTAAAATAAACATGCTTCATAACCACTACCTGAAATATGTGATAGTACTGTCGTATCACATATTTTCATACATCTAAAACTATTTTCAGTAACATTTTACAGTTTTTTCGCTCGATTTTTTTTGTTTGTTTCAAGCATGCAGACTACTGATCAGGCACTGCAAGTATAATATGACTAGACACAAAAAGCTAGCTCATTTACTAAAATTGACAAGCTATCCCAAAGGGACAACAAAAACCTAACATTTTCTTCAAAATGCGTGCTACGAATGTTTTATCAACTAAGAAGCGACAAATACTGAATTCTTTAATACGCCCGCAGTGGTTTTAGTCGAACTTTTCGCGTAAGAATTGATTTTTAGTGAATGTGCAACTTTCTGTACTATTTCTATTTTTACCGATCAAGTTCCAGTGCAAACAACACACAGCTTTTTTCACACAATTTTTTTCAATTATTCTGCCTTCCAGGCTTTAAGACGCTAGATGTTACTGGAATTTATCACCTTATTGCAATATAATGGATATATTTTTATAGGAGTGTAATGCAGGGTAAAGTGAGAAGGAATGGGTCATTTTTCACATTTTTATTTTAAACGTATTCGCAAACCATAAAACAACAATTTTTATTCACAAATTTTCTTTATATTACTGTGAATATTGTGCACAGTGTTGAAAATATTTTTTTAATACTATAATAACAATACATCGGGACACTGTGTTTAAAAGGAAATACGAGGGATTACCCAACATTAATTTTTAAGTTTTTATATACTTACAATAATAAGAACTTTTTTTTTCAAATAGTACCTTTCACAGGAGTTAAAGGCCTTTGAACCCCTAAGCCATAACCAACTAACTAACTTGTGAAAAGGGACTAACATCATTGCAAAATTTATAGATTCCCTGCGATCTTGACTCTTCTCCATACAGAAATGCTGTGGAAAAATGATATCAAAGCATTGGATCAAAACATGATATCAAGATTTACATCATCGAGTTCGTTATCAATGAACTCTTCTACAGACTCCTCAGATAATGACTGGGACAGTTCCATTTCTCCTGGACTTTTGTGTTTCAAACCTCTTGCTGTAACGATAAATTTGTTATACACCAGAAAAAGATTATACATAGCTGCATGCATGGCGCATGCGTGATCAGTGATCACGTACAAGGAGTTCTGTGCATATGCCCCATGCAAAAATGCATACAATTTCATAACTTTCTTAATCAGTTTTATGGCAATTCTCCAAGTTAATGACAATTAAGGGGGATTTCAACCCTAACCCTTTCAATGGGAAAATTTGCAACGACACTCACAGTCAAACAAAAAAAGATTAAATGAAAATATAAATTGTTTGAAATACAGTGGTACCTCCGAAAAGCGGACACTCAAGGGAACACAAGTTTTGTCCGTTATTCGGAGGTGTTCGCTATTGGGGAGGGAAACCTTTTTATATAAAAAAATTGGTAAAATGTCCTAGGTTTACAATGCTACAAATACATGTTCCTCACTCTATGTTTAGGTACATGAACCTTGCTTTTTTATATTAGTCAAATTTTAACAACAAAAAAACCTTTCATATAAAACCAGTTGATAACACAAATCGAGAAAGATACAACAGTACTGCATCTTAATTGCTGTGTTGTCAAGGAAAGGGTTTGGAAAACATTGGAAATGTATGATTCAAAACAGTTGTATATGTATACATGGTGGCCACAAAAAAAGGGGAAACGTTTTTCATATATTCGAAACTTTTTTGGCTTTTAATCAAAGTAAATCCAATTTTGCACAAATATAGGCAACAAACGTACCAACAAAAAAGCTATTTCAATTTAAACTCAAAGTGTCCTCCATCCGCAGCAACACTTTGTGCCATTGGGCAATTGACGAGTCGATTATTGTTTGATCAAGTTCATCCCAAGTTCAACACCAGTATTATCGAACTTGAGTTAAGACGCCGAAGTATGGCCGCTTGGGATGAACTTGATCAAACAGTAATCTACTGGTCAATTGCCCAATGGTGCAAGCGTCTCCAGGCATGTGTTGCCGTAGATGAAGTATACTTTGACTACTAATTGAGATAAGCTGTTTTGTTGGCACATTTGTCTAATATATTTGTGCAAAATTAAATTTACTTTCATTAAAAAGCAAAAAAGTTACGAATTTATGAAAAAGATTCCCTTTTTTTATGTCACCCTGTATGCATATGTATGATTCAGAACAGTTAGAAAATAGTGAAAAACAGCCGAAATGTATAGCACTTGTTAAATTTCAACCGATTTGGATAGAATTTATGAAAATATTTATGAATTTATGAAAAATACCTGTCTGTTATTCAGAGTGTCCGCTATATATCCAGAGGGAATGCCATGGATTGTCCTATAAAAGGACTGGGACTCGTAAAAATGTCCGTTATTTAGATGTGTCTGTTATTCGGGAGTGTCCGGTAAGGGAGGTAACACTGTAGCTTTATAAATCACCATGCAAGGTCATGTTCGAGTCATTTTTCACGTTAAAATAGTACATTTTTTTAAATTAAATTATTATTTGAATTTTTTTACTCACAACATGCCTATTACATGTTGCCACCTGCTGGCAGCGTGTGCAAAAAAACGACATTTTTCAAACTTGTTTATTAATTAAAAAAATTTACCAATTCAAAGTGAAAAACAACAATATGATGCACTTCCAGATTCATCAAGCCACCCCAAACAATTCTCACCCCCACCCAAACCTCCATCATTCAACTGTGAGTATCTTTGCAAGTCCGACCCATTGAAAAGGATATAGGGTTGTGATCCCTCTTAAAGTAAAGTACAAGAAAGGGAAAAAAAGGTAATCTGTTTACAACTAAATATGATACCAAACGTACTTACCCGTACAAAAATGAAGTGCAGAAAATAACCATAAAAATATCCCAGTGCATTTCCTGCAGAAACAATTATGCAGAAATTTGATACAATTCTGGCAATTTGTATTCCCAGAAAATAGTCTGCACAGTTTTCAACCAAATTTCGGCAGAATTTTAAAGATGACTTAAACTTGCAGAAATACTCTAAACTAATCAACCTCTCTAATCTAATAAACCCCTATAAACTACTAAACCACTGTAAACCAATTTTTCAACCAAATTTCGGCAGAATTTTAAAGATGACTTATATTTGCAGAAATACTCTAAACTAATCAACCTCTCTAATCTAATAAACCTCTATAAACTACTAAACCACTGTAAACTAATAAACCCCTCTAAACTAATAAACCCACCTAATCTAATTAACCCCTCTAATCTAATAAACCCCTCTAAACTGCTAAACCCCTTTAATCTATTAAACGCCTCTAATCGCATTCACATCACATAATATTTAATAAATACGAGCCTTTATAACCTTAACATTAATGAAGTCCCAGTATCAGCTAACCATAACTCCTTTTCTAATGCTTAATTTACTTCCAAGAAATACTGGTGGCCGAGGGGTACCAAAGCGTTAAACTGGTATTTGCAAGTTTCTGGATTCGCTTCCCTCTGTGAACCGTTTTTTTAAAAAAAAATATGTATTCTGCAGAATTCTGCAGAAATGACTCTTGCAGAATCCTGCATAATTCTGAGTCATTTTTTATGGGTACGTAAAATCTGAGTGCTGGAACAAATTTAACGCCATTTGTAGCGTCATCGCATGACGGAAGAATAATTTTTTCTGCTGTATAACCAATTTATCGGTACACTACCACTAAATCTTTGTCTCAAACACACAATACCATATCTATGTTAATGTACTTAACATGAAAACATTGTCTCTATAAACTAAGCGAGCTGTACAACTCGGTTAGTTTATAGAGGCAATGAGACAGGTGGGTTAGTGCATGGTAACCCTATCGGTCTTTCATTATGGAGTCCTGAGTTCAATTCCCAGGTCGACTAGCTACCATGACTGTGGTTTTCGCGGTTTTCCAACAATAGTTTACTCAAATGTTCTCCTAAAAATCGGCTGCGACCGTGCTTCTCCCTCTCATCATATCTATTTCAAATTACCAAACAATCCACAATACAAATGAAAAAATGCTAACACTAATTGCCAGGTGGGCAAAGTCTCACAATGCATGTGCGCCTCTGTAAACTATAGTTTTAGAAAAGTTTAATATTCGAGGTAGAATCTTAACTATTTGGTAGTGAAATCACACTGTGCTTCAACAAAAAGCCACCACTTTACAAAAACCAATGCAGGAACACAAGTGCCATCTTGGCCCACAATTAGTGTCAACCTTTTGTTTTATAAAAGTAAAGGTTTAAATTATTGACAATGCCCAATTACTCCTGCGTCCCATTCCTACCCACTCTCCCATACTGTGCAAAATATATACATACAGCTTGTGTAAAGTATTCCTATAATTCGCGACATATTCGCAATTTTCACTCATACCAAAGCTTATTTCACGAAAAAGCAGAGACAATATCTATTCCCCGGTGAGTTCGGAGATTAAGGTTAGTGACAGAAACAAGTTCAATCATGTAGCAGTCAACATTTGAAAATAATAACAAAAAAATTTGATCACGACCGTAATAGGAAATCAAACTTGAGCAGCAGAACTTGCCTGAAGAAATACCAAATCCCTATAAACCTTTTCTAGAAAAAGTCGATCATATTTAAACACAGAAGAGTTCGGGCAAAGAGAACAAAGCCCGTCATTGAAATTCAAGCTTCAGCGAGCAATTTATCATCAATCCGTATTTTTCTCTACAAGAAATCGCCTCAAACTAAACGAAGTTGCACGAATTTCTTCTTGAAATCGATAAATTAAATAAGACGATATCAGGTGACGCTTTATTACCCTCGTTGCCAAAACAATTCCTAAAGTAATGCTCTATAATTAAATCAATGTATCGTTTGTTAAAATTACGCAATGGAATAGTTCTCGGATGTTTGTTTCAAATGTTATAACTCGTACTTAATGCATTTACGATGTATACTTATGAACCATTATAGGTTTCATTGACTAACGAACATAGCGTACTATTTTTATTCTGCTATATGCAAAAAATCAAATAGGGCAAAACACACGGCTTTTACATTAAGTTTTGATGAAACTACGCTATCTACAACTACTATGCAATAAATACTTGCTTTACTTTCAATCATAAAAGGTGTAATATGACTATAACATCGACATAATACTGCTATTAAAATAGGTTTTTTTAAAATAAATCCTTAAATAAACAACTGAATCCAACCTATATTAAAACAAATAATATAACAGTAGCTTAGATTTCCTAAATTATTCTTAACAAGGCATATCGTCATATTATTTTTGGGGGAATAGTATCCAGAATCTTGAGGAGGACTATTTTGGCCATATATTTACATAGAATCGCCAGTATTGTGTAAGGTCCATGGCGGAGCTGAGAATTGGTACAAGTGGTACAAATATATATATAAATTGGATTTTTACCTTAGAAATATTGAATTTCTAAAACAGTACAATAACATTTTTATTGTATTTCTTTAGAAATTAAATTTCTAAAACAGAACAATTGCATTTCTAGAGCAGAAAAATCGCACTTTTAATGCAAAAGTGCAACTTTCTTTTTATATTTGCCCATTCGGCTTGAAATTTGTAAAAATTCTTAAATTTCGTGGAGGGGGATCTGTCTCCAATATCCCTCCCCTTCCTTTCCTTCCCCCTATATATATGAGCTATTGTTAATAATCCATAAAGATCGTCTCATCATTTTAAAATATTTGTGAAAATTATACCGTTCAAGGTTTCTAATGCTGTTTTCAAACGGTGTATAAATGTACAGGGGTCAACTTTGTATAATTTTACAAATTGACAAAATAAAAACACTAAGCATTTTTTAATTTGTTGTAATACCATTTTAATTGAATAAATAATGACAATTACTTAACCAAAGTTACTTTTAATTGATAAATTTCATTATAAATAATAGAAAATGAATAAAAAAACATTTTTTGTCTGCTAATCTACTTGGCATGGAATCCACTCGTCATTTTATCTCTTTTGAGTAGAATTTTTGCAATTCATCCAATTGCAATTTTTTGAGGTCTTTTTTTGTTAGAAATGGTGTGCTTTTTAATATTTTCCCCCAAAATCTCCCATGAAAGTTCTATTTTATTTAAAGTCAGGACTCAGTGCTGATGAATGAAGTTGAATTGGAACTCTATATAGTATCCATTCTTTTGCTAAGCGTGATGTTCGCTTGGTGTTATTGTCCAGTTGAAATATCCTAACCCCAATTTTGCTATAGTTGGTACCAAATTCTATTTTAGTTAGCCCACATATTTACATTTTTTCATTATGTCATCAATAAAAACTTAATTACCCACCAGATTCTGACAAGTAGCCCCTAACAACAATGCTCTCTCCACCATGCTTTACAGTTGCTATTAGATGTTCGGTCCCCAAGGCTGTGCCACATTTCCTCCACAACTTTTCTCTGCCAACGCTTCAAAAAATATTAAATATACTTTTATCTGTAAATAAAACAGAATTCCAGATATCTTGTGGATGATTTAGGGGTTTATTTCCAAAGCCTAACCATTTTGTTAGACATGTGTTGCTAATAAACGGTTTTCTATCTCGAGTGTTTCAATGAAAGCCATTTCTATGAAGAACTCAGCGACAGGTTTTAGCATGCAGAGTCATTCCATTTCCTGGACTATTATGGATTCATTCTGTAAGACAGTGAGTTGGGCTGAACAAACTTTAATTATCCACAAAAAGGCCCCAAGGGCCAACAACTATCTGCCCCACCGACTTGGGCTACAACAACAATTAAATCGGAACTTAAGCTTAACAAAAACCGGACTCGCGATCGATGCATGTGGGCTGATGCTCCTGGGAGAACTCTTCCCTCTTCAGCTTTGGATCTCCTTTTTATCCTGTCTTCACCCTGACTCCCCTAGTGGCGACCTTGCTTCAAATGCCGGTCCTGGTATGCTGGTATGTCAGGCAGTCCAGCTCCCGTGTACCTCGGGGGTCAAGGGTCACGATGTGGCCACCTCCGGCCATGTTGCACAGGCGGGAAAGGCCAAGAATGTGCACTTTCGTTTAGGCGGGAACAGGTCGGCGAACCCGGCCTTACACATTCGAACCAGTTGTTCTTGGATATTTGTTCACAACCTTGATCACAGCCCACTCGGTTCACTCACTAATCTTTCGTTTGGGACCACTTCTAGATTAATTTTTAACTCGGTTACTATTTGTAAAATGTTTCTACTATATTTTAAATAGTCGATCGACTTACTCCAATAAATTTGGCAATCTCACGCACACGTAATCCATCTGCAATCCATCATAAGACCTCAAAAGAGTGCTATTGGATAAATATCAATAATTCTACTCAAAAAAGATAAAATGACGTGTGCATTCCATGACAAGAAGATTGGCAGAGGTCACCGAACATAATGGTGGTCCTACAAATTATTAGTATGTTAAATACAGTATTTTACATGTATATTTTGGACAGTGTCCCATCACTTATGTAGTATCTGAAAATTGCTTTTTCTCCATTTTCTATTATTTATAAGGAAATTTATTAATATAAGTAACTTTGGTCAAGTAATTGTCATTATTTGTTTAATTAAAATGGTATTATAACAAATTAAAAGTTGCTAAGTGTTTTTATTTTGTCAATTTTTGAAATTTTACTGGTGTCCCAACAATTAAGTTGACCACTGTATATATATGTATATGGTTTTAAAATATGCATGGCATTTACATGTATACGTATTTAAAACATAAAATTAAATTAACTTGCACAGAACGATTTCATGGAAAATTTGTAGCCAGATAAAAAAGAAATTTAACCTCAATGTATTGAATATAATTTTTTTTTTACAATTTCCGTTTCTATTTAATGATGTTTACCTAAAAACTTTAATCTTCAGCTAACGTGGAGGTGGTTAGATTACAAGTTAAATTCGCAAAAACTAAAGTATTACAGTAAAATGGAAATTGGCAACGGTTTCATAAGTTGAATATTTCAACGATTCACGTCTGAATTGATATGGAACTGAAAGAGGTGTGTATAAATAGCATTTTAGAGCAGACCAGCAAAAAAAAAAAAAAAAAAAAAAAAAAAAAAAAAAAAAAAAAAAAAAAAAAAAAAAAAAAACGGGCTATGTAAATTGGAAAAAAAACCCGGAATGCGATGGGTAAACGTGCTGAAAAATCAGCGATGCAAAAGTAAGAGGATAAGGTGTAGCGCGTTTACTATGCCTAAGTTGATTTTATGTAGGCACAAAAAAAACACGAATTGCTATATGTGAGAACTTCACACAAAAAATTGCCCATATCGCCTTTTACAGGAAGTAAATTTTTCGAAACTGGATGCGGAATCACCATAAGCTCATAAAGAGCACAATTTCAAGATCAACATCTCGAAAATCTGTCGCTTTTATTGAAATACGTATATTTGCACGCACTCTAAACGAAGATAATTTAATTAAACATAAAAACTTCTTGATTATGCAGTTTTGTCCTAAGGAGCCTAATTCCAGTCATGTTCTAGGTTTAACTAGTCCACATTTTTATTAAATAGATTACAAAATAAACCACAATTAACCAATTAAATATAATTAATTTTCACTGTGGTTTCACCCAAGAGACAACCGGGAATTTTGCTATTTAAAATGGTTTCATTGTTAATTGCAAATTTTCAAATTAATTCAGGAACGTATTTTTAATTTGCACAATTTTCTTTAACAGCGAAAGTGAATTATCTGATGATTTTATCATATTATAACAATACGAATGCCTAAATGCAACTTTGTATAGTTTTTATTAAACAAAAAATTGATTTTTAACTCTTCCCTACTGAAAATTCCCATGTGATTCCCATGTGATGGCACATGGGATCCCATGGGGTCTCATAGAATGGGACCCAATGGGTCTCATTGAGTCCCATATCCCATAGACAATAAGTCCTATTGGGTCCCATACAAGGAAAACCCATTAATAATGGGTCCCATTGCAAGCTATGGGACCCAATAGGTCTCATAGAGTCCCATATCCCATAGACCATGGGTCCCATTGGGTCCATTGCTTGTCTCATTGGTCGACGCAATGGGACCTATTAATCCCATTAGTCTCATTGAATTTTCCTATGAGACCGTATGGGTTTTTTCAGTAGGGTTATGCTGAAGACATTTTTCAAAACGTATAGAAAAAATCCTAAAAAAAAGATACATTTTCATATTTTGTGGCTTTAAATCTGTGGAATGTGTAGGAAAAAACTAGTGAATTTTCTCATATTTTCCACACAAATGATTTCCTATTTTGAAAATTGAATGTTTTTTTTTTCGTTTTCTTTAATTATTCAAATCAGTACCCTACATTCAGCAAATAAATTCATTCGGCTGTGAGGGTTTCAAATAGGAGCACAATATTTTAACATAGCCTTGGTGAAAAAAACAATAGAGATTTTTGTTTTTTA
>JAQGAE010001708.1:0-21324 GCA_034696685.1 Julus scandinavius
AAATTAATATACAAGTTTGAAAAATGTCCGTTATTTTGCACATGCTGCCAGCAGGTGGCAGCATGAGATAGGCAAGTTGTGCGTGCACAAATTCAAATAATAATTTAATTTAAAAAAATCTACTATTTTAACGTGAAAAATGACACGAACATGACCTTGTTGCATTATAAAGCTATTTTAAACATTGTTTATTTTTACTTAATCTTTTTTTGTTTGACTGTGAGTGTCGTTGCAAATTTTCCCATTGAACGGGATAGGGTTGTAATCCCCCTTATTAGGTTAAAATTAATTGCGTGACCACCCTGAATTAGTTTGATAATACGAGTGTATATAATAGTGAACTATACTGCGAGATTACCCATTTAGTTATTGTAAAAAAAATTGTATAATATATGAAAAAATTTTTTTTTTTTGCTATAATGGAAAATATTGGTTAACACCTGATGAAGGCGTAAGTCTCCGAAACGTTGGGAATAAATAATATGTCTGGATTTCAATACACCCATACCTCGCTTTACAGCCTAGATACGTTCCGGAAAAGTTGGCCGTATAGCGAAATAGCCGTATAACGAATCAATTCTTTCTGCATTGTGATTTTCATTTATTTCACTTCTTAAACGAAGTGAAACCCATAAAATGTCGTATTGCTAGCCAAATCCGATCTTGTTTGTGCAAATTGGGGCAATTCATCACATTTTTTGTCCACTTTCTTTAATGGCAGCATTTTTTCTTGGCCGTATAACGAAACATTGTGGGCCGTAAATCGAAACAGTGCCATAATTTAAAAAGGCCGTTATAGCGAGGTATAGGTGTATTATTAATATTATGTCTGTATATCATGCACTTAAAAAATGCAGCAAATGTATATATATAGCTGATGTATATTTTGCTGTGCTCAACATGGGATTTGGATGAGCCTTGCTCGTCTGGTGGCTCTTGCTCTCGCTTAGAGTTCGTTGACTCGGTGTGGGTCAGGGAGTCAGTCAGGCAGTTACGTTACCCTTGACCTTCCTATTTTTGCCAAACACGTTTTTCACCACTTCCCTTCTGGGTTTTTTTCCCCTCCGTGTATTTTGATCCGAAGTCCGATGACGTCCTGCAAGCAGGTAACCCTTTCTCTCGATGACGTCCTGTTAACGGCCAACCCTTTGCTTCCTGGTTGTTAATGGGTCCGCGGCTAACAGGTAACCCTTTGCTTCCTGGTTGTTATTAGGTAGGTGGAGACAAAAGGTCAGTTCATCCCCCACCGTTGGTATCTAGCGCCACCTGTTGGATCGCACAATGGAATAACAATATGCTAAATTTGTGAAGAAGCAGGCTAGAGAACCCTTGACCTTTGGTCGCTCGCAATTCATTGGAAGTAATCTGCTCGACAAATATGCTTGGTGTTTATTCGCAGAAAAGGGTTTGCATTAATAATCGGTTGTTATTGATGTTGTGTTATATAGCGCAACAACCCACAAAATGATGATTGCCATAGAAATGCTGATTTGGTTGGTTACGCGACGGTGATACAAAATACAGAATTGAGAGATGCGTGGTAACGCAGTTTATTAACCTTTATAGCAGACTTCTATACCTAGTAAATTACTCGCCCATAATAACCTGATTAAATTGAAACCTTAAAAAAAGAGTCGACTAATCGATAATTTTTAGGCGTAAATAAACATTGTTGAGTATAGACTAACAGAAACAGTGCATACTGGTTGATGTTACATAATGTGTTTCAGCAAAATTCTGAAAATTAAAATTTCAAAATTTATAGCTTTTGTAAAGGTTGGATTCAGTTTGAGACAGACATGATGGCCCAGAAGTCACAATCTCTATTAATCTCGAAATATCTCATAAAATAGATATCCTGATCTGAAGTGGACAAGTGGTCGCAGGCACAAGATGGGTCAGCATTTTAGCTGACCATCATTTCAGAGGACATTCGGGTTTTTTATAGATTTTCCCCCACCAAATTTGTGAATGGCAGTGAATCTTATGTTTATTTTGGTGCAGCGTTTGTAATGGGGTATTGGGGGATAACAACTGCCAAAATTACAGGTGTACATAACATCTATTAATATGTAAACATTTTGTCCTTGAATTTCACATGTATCGACATAATCCTTGAAGCAATAAACAAATCCATCCAAATTCATGACTTCTGGACTACCATGTTTAATTAGATCTCAACTTGATTGCGATTTCAGAAATGATAAATTATGCTTACATTTCAAATGATTAAGTCTATTAGCTGTGTGATTACTGTATCATGGTAGATTGTATGCAATAAGTATCCATGGTTACAAATGTATAGATTACTTCTTATCTTGCTCTTCAAAAAATGTGCATGATCTTCAATAGACCAACAAGAAATGTTGATTTATTTATAAATGGCCTCAGAGCAAATCCATGCTAACTTGCAGTTTAAAAGTTAAATTATAAATCTGGTAAAAAAAAGAACGATATATATGTATGTTTTATTTTATTTTAATCAAGTCTGATTTCCGGACAAAATAAACGAGAAACTTTTTTGATGCCAAGTTTTTTTTTGTTTTGTTCATATAGCCCTCCAAATGGCTTAAAAGCTATCATAGCAAGATTCACCTGATCAGATTTTGATGAGAGATAATTGCCAAAAAATAAAACTTCTATTTTTGCACCAATTTCCTATATAAAAGTTGACAGCAGTGGCCTACAAGTGCGCAAACTTGTGAATTGTATATTTCGATTAAGTGGCAATTTAGTTGTGGCCTGACCTCGAATGCTGTATAAAATCCACATTGGAAGTCACCGGGACATTTTATTTCAGTTTAGGTGTATGAGAGAAGGAAAAAAAAACCAACAACAACAAACTAAAACCGAGTGAACTTTCAACGTGCAAAAAAAAAAAAAAAAAAAAAATCAGCGTTCTACCTTCCTACTTACAAATTACAAAAGTTCATATTTAACAGCCTACATCCACATTGGGCTGGTTGATGTTGTGAAAGCCATTACGTCATCATGTAGGGTGTGTTTACATTGACACCTACAGGGCTTTACATTCTGGATCAATATGTCAATTTTCACTGAGAACGCCCATAAAAAGAAAATATACTTAAAATTTGTTTACAATGACAAACATGATGTTGACCATCTTTAGTCATCTAATTTGACTGTTGTTGTTTTTCGTTATGCATCGCTATAACGCCTAGAAATACAGTTATTTGTACTATAAAACTTGAGTTAAACTCAGTATACATGTATAAGTTTAAGAAAAAAGTCAGTTCAATTACATTGTTTACTTGGTGATTGTCAATTATTTCGCTATAGGGCAGATTGATGTGGGTTGTAATTGGTCGGTTAAGGCTATAACATATAGTATATGACTCCTATTAAATTTATTTGTTGACCAATCTCTTCTTAATATCCCATGAACCTCGACTATAACCAAACCCAAGTTATGCGGTCAATATAACTATTTTAATTCCCTACGGTGCAATACACGGTCGTTGCCCCATAATTGGCCATTTGCTAATCGGGGATTTAACGAAGAACGGCACTGCCACTTTATAATTAGTGTTGTTAATCGTTTTGTCATGGGAGTTTCGTATTGAAGAACTGAGAGGAAGGTTTTTCTGGATGCAAAGGATAGTGCACGCGTTACATGCATGTATATATATATATAGTAGGAACTTTCCAGAGGCTGGTATGAATGCGTATAGCTTGAAAGGTTGTTGAACCCTTTTGAAAAGGAACGGTAAATAAACAGGTGGTGGTAAAAGCAGATATGCAACAGAGGTGGAGGTTGGACTCTCGCATTGGGAAGTGCAGCAAAGTGGAACGATCTTGATCGTGAAAGAATTTCATTTCATTTTTCAGAATGATTACTTTTATTATTATTGAAGTTTTTTTTAACCTCTTGATTAAAAGGAACGCATTATACTTTTTTTCTATTATCATATCCGAAACAAAAAACATTATGATATATTTGTTTATGAGATAATTGGAATAGCATAAACTATGTTCCAAACAAAAGGAAATAACTATAAAAACTCTTCTTTAGGTGATGACCCCACGTTTTGTCATTGTCATGATTAATATAAACTCACAGCGCCATTAGGGTTCACTCGTTGATATAGAGTCCAGAAATGAATCACCAGTTTCAACATTTTATAATTGGTAAAGTAGTATGTCCAAAAATATATTATTCAACGTTTTTTAAGCTGACATGTTGTTAATTGGATGGGAGCAGGACCCATGTTTCGAAGAGCCCCTTGTGGTGCTATTTTCAATCCTATATTACATACTGTATTTGGTACATTGGAATACCAATTATTTAATATCGTCTTAAAGGTACCTATATTATTGGTCTTGTCAATTGAGTGTATACAACACCGACAATTTGACCAAAACTTATACGGTAATTTGTATACAAGCAGGATGACCCGCACGAATTTTTTGTGAGCTATAAAGGGAGGAGTCCAGGCATGAGGTCAAGGAATGTCAGTCACTAGTCGTTTCTCGGAAAAATATACCCCGATTAATTCTTAATATGAAATGCTAAAAATGTGCGAGGAACCCTTTGCTGACCCCGTGAACTTCCAAGGCGTTTGGTTATTAGCCATACCGGAAGAGTTTTCACCTCAATTTGGTGAAACGCTCTCGTGTTAAGATGAATTTACATAGTGATGCCAACTAATAGCCATATTAACACGAAAACACCATTCAAATTCACTAATTGCACTTTTGGAAATTCTCGAAAACCTTGAAAACTGTCAGTGAAGTGAGCTCGCCTATACAATATACTATAAAGTTTATAAATACTGATATATTATATATAATTTCTCCAATTTTAAGCCATTTATGCGTGAAATTGAAATCTTCAAATAACTGGCAGATATTTTTTAGTTTAGTTACCTGTTGTTCAGAAGTAGCGAAATTATTTAATTTATATCCAGTTGTGTAAAAACTTTCAAGTTTTCATCAATAATGGCCCTAGGATCAAAATTTATTTAAAAAAAAAGCATCTGCATAAAATAAAGATCAATTAACAAAAAGGATGAAGAAAATTTCTCAAGCTAAATGCTTGAGAAAATTGATTTTAAATTTGGCATCATTTGATTTTGTAAGTTTCAACTGGGATGAAAATCATGCACATGTTATTTCATAGAATTATAACCAAAATACAAGTAAATAAGACCATATATACTGAAAAATACAGGAAATGGATACAGTGCAAATACATTGTCAGTGGTGTATTGTCTATTTCTTCGAATAAACCTCCTTCCCAATTAACCTGACCTAACCCAAACTCTAAACGATGTCAAGGTGGCGCTGTCTGCCGCACTCCTGTTTCGCTTTTTTCGTAGAAATGTGGACAAAGGAATTTTTGGGGATTTGATGGGAGTGGGAGGCAGAACCGAGGAAAAAACTACCTATTGTGTAAATGAAAAATCCATTTTTTTCCTGCTTGTTCTTCCTTAAATTGTCCTCCTCCATGCTGCCGGAAGATGAAAGCGAAACGAATAAAAATGCGCTTCGAAGGTGGATGAAATGAGAGGACATTGACCCCTTCCCAACGGTTTCCTACATTGGCTTCGTATGAATTTACCTACGTTTATTTCAAGTTAAACAACTTCTGCACATTCCAAGTTCAAATCTTCGCAAATGCCTTTCATCATCGAGCGTTGTTTTCTTCTGAGTTCATTGACCCTTTCGCTACAGCGATTTCGAGGGGGTTGGAAGTTTCCAGGCCCTGGAGCCACCTTGCGACCCTATATAGGACCATTGAGTGGTTTCCATTTAAGCCGTTTAACACTTCCTAATTACTCGTACCACCTCGAGTCCCTCCCATTTTTTTGAAGGACCTAAGTGGCGCCATTGACATACTTGCTATCGAACAACGAATTACCCTTGTACACAATAGATGTCCTAAATTCGAACAGTTTTTTGGACATAATAATCCGTTTCTTCCCTTTTAACTCTTATCGTCTCCTTGTGTCCCTTATCCGTACCAAGACGTTAATGGCTAATAAAGGGGTTCGTTTTAAACTTATGGGGTTTTGGAAACCTTTGTTTGAAAATCGGGTTAAATAATATTTTCCCCCTAATAATTTCTGTTTTATAGTTAATTAGGAACTAATTAAAGGGTGTGTTTACGTTAAATATATAGAACGTGGCTTTATTTTGCGTTCTACTTTGTATCATTTGGGTACTTAGATAAAAACGCTGAAATAGTTATACTTCTTAAGTTGGAACGAAAATATGTTTGGTGTATTTATTATACATTACTATTATATGTTGTTTAGTGCTAATTTTTATTCATATTCTAACAATGTCTTAATGAGCTTCAAGTCGGTGTACTATATATCTTTGCAATAATTTCTAATTCGTTAATTTTATCAGTGATTAAGCTGTTTACAATTAAAAAACATTTATAGCAGTTGAAAATTAGTCCTAGTAATTAAAAAGCATTTATAGCAATTAAAATATTTTGCAATATAGTGTCTGTGATGTGTTTAAAACTTGTTTTGGTTTGCATTGTTTATGTGCATAGTATGCAGTACTGCAAAACCATGCAAACATTCAAGACTTATTGCATTGGAATTTAATTTGAATTAGTGGCTGCAGTAGCGAGGGCAATGACCGCTTAACGCCGGTATTAATCATCGGATAAACTTGATGTGGGATGCTGCAAGTGGTCAAGAGCGAGTAAAGGGTTGATACCCCGTCACTCTCCCAGCTGCCCCGTTATTCAGGTTTTCAATCGCGTTTCTGTCAAGTTCAATGTCCCACATTCAGGGTTAAGGGAAACCCTTTTTCGTGTTTTTTATTTATATATTTTTTTTTTGTTGGCGTGGCATCGCACCTTCATCATCTTCAATGTCAGTCGTTTCACTTCCTGAGGAACCCGCTCTCTTTGCCCATATAACTGGCTCTCATCGGCTGACTGCCCCCCACTACTCCCTTCTGAATCGAGGGTCAATGAACTCTGGTAGGCTAAGGTAAAAGTTAGTTACTATATACACCTCCAAAACCATGCAGCGCCACCGCCGCCAATGTTGTGTTTTCAAGGCTGTGTTACCCATTTTTGAAGTCATTGAACCCGGGTGTTGTGATTTCCTAAATGCTTTCTTTTTTTATTATCTTCATCATCATTGGATTATAATTTTTTTATTATTAACGTCATTGCCAAGGCGTAATCTTCTTGAAGAGGTTTATTATCAATGCATGAGTAATTTAAGAAGTCATTTTGGGCTCTAGAATAGCACGATAAATTGCGAGGTTCACAAATGGTAATTCTTGTCAGACAACGAGGAAGTATAGGCCCCAACAGAGTTCGGACACTCATAAGAGCATTCACACTGGAAGTGGTGAAGAGCTCCAAATGCAGTTTATTCGTATTTAGGATGACTTGTTGTTGGTATTTAGGGAATGTCCCAGCATATCGTAAATATAGGACAAGCAGGACAAGTATCACCACTGGTGCCAGTAGGACGGCTTAAGTCAGATCTTTAGAGCTGATATGTTATAGGGCTCGTTTAGCATTTACATACGTTTATACAAAAGTGTCGTTATGTGATATTAAAAAAAGTTCAAGATTTTAGTCACTATATACAGGGTTGGGCCAATAAAAAGTAAGCCAACTTTATAAAAATCATAAAAAGGTTATTTGTTAATGGAATTTAATGAAAATTTGTACAAATATTGTTTTTCTCTTTACTTCCGAATTGCCCTTGTTCACGTTCTTTTTTAATGACGTAATCATTCGAATTTGTCTTTCAAAATGACGTTCACTGAAGAAGAAAGAACTGCGATAAGTTTTTTGCATAAAACGAAAAATTACAGTGCTAGGCAACTTTTGAAACTTGTTTCCGAAGAAAAGTGCTAACTTTGAACACAAATTGAAATAGGGAATTTTTTTTATCCTATTTAAGTACACATGTACAAATTCTCAAGACGTTCCATTAGCAAGTAACCGATTTATGATTTTTATAGTTGGCTTACTTTTTATTGGCCCACCCTGTAGAAAAGTCAGAAAATGGATTTATATAGGACTCAACGAAAAGTGATTACAAAAGAAAATAAATTGTCTTACGGTCTTTATAGTGGCGAGATGTAGTGAAATATTTTAATACTTGATGTACTTTATTTGTACTTATTGAAAAGTTAGCCCCTGAACGTTAGCAGCAATGCATTGCTGTGGTGCTATGCACGTTGGCCCTTATTTGTTCTTCAGTAGATGTAATGGGGTTCAATGGCCTTGAATTCGCTTACATTCTGATTTTTTTTTGTGTTTTTTTTTTTCTTTTCTTGTTCTGAAAAGTGGGCTTCAGTCCCTCGAATGAGGTATGCTGCTAGCCGTGAAGGGAGTTCATTGACCTTTACATCCAAGCTTTTTTTGTGTGCAATTAAAGCATCGTTGGTTTGATCTGCTTTCATTTCCTGATTGTCATTTGTAATATTCCACATTTCAAAGTTCAGACTGTCTGCTTCGATGCATTGCTGTGCCCCCTACATCCCTACTTCTCAATCAAAATAAAACCCACCGATTATCCATTTTTTCAACTCCATTTTGTGTATTTGATCTTAAACCCTACATAAATTTTTTTCACATAATTGATATTTTTAGGGCGCAGAAAACATTCTGATAAACTCGTGGAAACTTTATTTTGAAATAGTTTTATAAATCTAAAGTACTATAAGTCACAACATTTTTTGTTAATACGCGGGTTAAAGAAATATACTTTTTTTAATTCGTCTTACAAAATTTAATCTTCCATTGCAATATATGAATTTATTAGGGCCTGGCCGGAGTTCATTTACCCGGGGTTTATTCGAAACTGTGGTCGCCCATTCCCAATGTGGATATTCTTTTTTTTTTCCAAAAAAAGTTTATTTTTATTTTTACACGTATGTAAAATTAGATTTGAAACGTAACATTTTTTTTGTACAAAACGTCTACATGTCACCGTGAGAAGTCCAAGCTTTCACTTCCGCTTTCAGGTGTCCGTTTTGTACTCGGACCAGACTCTATTGTATACATTCACACTTGGCAGTAGTCAAAGAACGACGTTGAAAAGGAAAGGCATTGGGCATAAAAAGTGCGAACCAAAAGGGCCCTACCTTTTTTGTGTATGTTTTTCCTCTTTCACACCCCGCCTTATATATTTAGCCCAAACTCCATCTTCCGCTTTCTATTTTCTC
Source organism: Julus scandinavius (assembly GCA_034696685.1). Taxonomy (NCBI): domain Eukaryota; kingdom Metazoa; phylum Arthropoda; class Diplopoda; order Julida; family Julidae; genus Julus; species Julus scandinavius. The sequence continues at coordinate 9,178 of JAQGAE010001708.1, forward strand.
TTCCTGCATGTCTGTTGCCCTTAACTCCCCTACATGCCCATTCACTACCCTTCCTGTGTCCACTCACCCATTCGCTTTTTTTAAAAATATGGAGAATAAGAGAAAGTGACATAATAGTGACCACAACAGCACGCAATAAGGTGACAAATGATCAAAATGACCATTGCCATGTCCGCCTGATGGATGGTCAGCAGAGGACATGGTCAAGGTACAGGTCACCCGGGATCTGATTCTCCGTATTGAGTCACGAAATATTATTACGAAATTTCCACGAATGATACGAATTATGGCGAGTCACTCATTCTTATTTCCAAACCCAGAAGCGGCCCTTCTTGACCTAGGTCAGATAGACTACCCCTTATTTCAAGGAAATATAAGGGAAAGTGTGAATGGGGGTCTGATTTGGTGTTTATGCAATGTTATATAGTAAGATTTTTACATTAAGAGGGGAAATTCCCTCGTTTCCTGGTGTGATAAGAGCGCCTCCTGGTGTCTGTCGTGATATGGTTTATCTGCAGTATTCTGTGGAGAGCCATCAACTCGTTTATATTGTAATGCGTTTCTGAGATTCTATTTTATGATTATGGATAAAGTAGAAAATAATGGAGGCCTGAGGGTGGAAACTCTTGTATCTATATTAATTTTTATGTTGGTTCTTTTTTCTGATCTTATTGTCTTCGTTTTTAGTAACTACCTTTAGTGTTGTCCACTGCATGCACGTCATTGTTGCCACCCTCTCGACGTTTGCTTTTTAACAATGGATTCGATTTATCGCAAGAGGCGTTTTTTACTTTCTATAAAAAACAAATCTTTGGTGTCCAGTGTATATCTGCAAATCTTTTAAATAAGGGTGGGTAAATGTTGAGGAAGACGTATGAAGAGAAGGGAGGGAATATAAGCTAGGGTGGGGATTTCCAAAATAGCCACAAAGTGGACCTATACGTGGCAGCTGCCTCGAAGGCTAAGTATAGACCTAAGTCGCGAGCCACCTTTTCGTATATATCAACAGGTCTAAAATAAATTGCTATGAAACATAAATGAACGCTTGAGATTGTTAGTATGAGGTCAATGCCCTCTTTTTTTCATGCCTCGAAATATGTAGAAAGTGATGAGTGCGTGATTCCTCCTCCATTTCTCCAATTGTGAAAATAGGTTCCCGATTGTCTTCTTATAAATGTAGTTGTTCAGTTTTTTTTATAGTTTGGAAATATTCAATAAATGAGGTTATGCTCGAAATTGGTATCCAAAAGTGCAGTGGAGAATGTCGTGATTTTTGTATGTTGTAAGCCATTCGCTTGATGATAAAATTTTCGTCTTTTATAAGAAGGTCGGTGGTCTATATCAAGATTCTTGTTATCAAACACAATTCTCAAGGTTTGGTTGCATTTTAGGGAAAGATATTTCTCTGAAGGTTATACTACATTCGCATCCTGCATATATACATCGAAGAAAGCATTCTTATAAAAAAAAGATTAAACATCCGCTGTATATACAAACAGGAGTTTTTCAGTTTTGGATAAAGTGGAATGCTATAGCTCGAAGGATTCTCCTTGAGGTTAATAAGCTCTATAAAACGGCCGAAAGCAGTTTTTTTTTCTCTCATAAAAAGCAACTTGGAACATAAATCTGTATTTAATCTAAGAGTATACATTGACAGTCTCGAATAAAAAAAAATGGCATTGTTGCCATGGAGTTTACTCGTATCAGAGTGTGTTAATGCAACAGCTAGAGGGGCATTATAGGCAGATTTCATCATTTACAGAATAAAGCCCAATGACTGTTTTTATTATATATCCATCGTCCTGCCTCAAGACTATTCATTATCTTCATCTGAACACGTTCTTTTATCATAACACCCAATGGGCTTTCAAATACTATATTCCACAATTCAAAAAAAATGGAACGTACTGTTAAATATTTTCGTTTCTTGAAGGCAGGGGCCTTTTCTCATTCATGAAAACTCTATTTTCTTGAATGAAAATGCCAAATTTAAACAAATTATTTGTACATACGATATTTTTGAATTTTTCAAGGCAATAAGACCGCATGCACAAACGTTCGATCATCCACCCCTCTATATACCAATGACAAAAAACTTAGATTGATGGCCCATAGGGGTCCCTTCCCACCACACTACAAGTTTGCCGCAGATGGTTTTTTTTTTCTCTTTTTCTAGGGATTGGTCCTTTTTTACTATTTGTGGTCATTACACCAAAAAAGAGAAAGTGGTCTTTTTTTGTTAGCGCCACCTGTCCTTTTTTTTAACGGTTATGTCTTTTGTACTTTCTCTTGATCCCAACCGTAAATAGCCCATGTCAGTTTATAAACCAAGGCATCTTAGGGGCAGTATATGCGCGGCGGTACTTTTTTAAATTTAAGAGCGCGTGCTTTACCCCCTGTTTTTTACCCTCGCCTGTTACGCCTTCTTAATTGGTCATATTTTTTGTTCCCAATTCATGTGGTCACTGTGGCGCCTGTGGTTCAGGGCCGGTCCTTATGTAACAGCTAACGGGATGGTGAAAAGCACCATTGCCGGACTTTTATTTCGAGTTACCTAACAGCAGTAAAGTGTCCTAACCCCTTGGGCTATTACCTAACCAGAGCTTTAGTGTTCTCTGTAACTGGACCCCCATTATAGTTCAGTAATGCCAAGGGTATGTGCCATCATCCCACCCTGCAATATCCCCGCTATATATTGTGCCTTATATAATGCTCGCCTAACGTTTTAGGACACTTTCAGGTCACCCGATGCCCCATTACGCAATTGGGGCCATGACCTCTTTAGAACATATGTGCGTTGCCAAAAATAAAGGCGTGCTAATAGCGTGGATGTCCTGTAGGGGTCAAGCTCGTTCCCATAGGGTCAGTAGGGGTCATTTTGCTTTAAGAAGAAAAATAGCCTGTTTTGCTGCCATTGGCGTGAATTCCATAGCTGTGTTTTTCAACAGAATTGAACATTTTACGAGGTTTCCCCTCTAATTACACGGGGCTTTAAATAGAGGGCCCCTGTGATAGGGACGATTTTGGAAAAGTTTTGAATCTTCACCATCAGGTCAGTGAATCATCGGAAAACATATAGCTATTGTGACCCTATTGCATACATTAGGCAGTGGAACACAGTAAAGATAACGTGCTAACCGAAGTATAAAGACGCCAGGAAATATTTGGGGACAATATTGTGTAGAAAAATTTCGAAAATTCTGAGAAGCGTTGCATAGTGGTCAATTTAGCTGGGTTGGACAATGGACTGACTCTTGGTGTGTGTGCTTACAAATTTAGCGTCGTCTTCAGTGTGCCACGACAATTTTAGTGCCATGATCTGTTTAAAAATATAGTTTTAGAGTGCAATTTATAATATCAAAAATAGATTTCAGATTTCAAGTATTCCGTGAATTCCAAATATTACCACATGCATCATTTAAATGAAAACAAACATGATTTACTTAATAACACCTTGCATATACACCATTCTGGTTTCAGTCGATTTTTTACCAGCTGCAAGCTGTTTACCTCACCTTTTTTGAGTCATTTTTTCCCCATCCTATGTATGTATTTAGATTTGTGTGCGCCGACCTGCATGACCTGAAATGATTCCCTGTATATAAAAAGCAATTATAAACACTTACTGAAGTGTAGTTCAAGAGGTCTCCCCTATATATAGACTATGTTTACCCTATTGACTTATTGTCCCTTGTTGTAACGCGCTACCTAATTTATTTTCAAGTTATGATCCAACAACATTGCATGCAACTATCGATAATTCTGCATACAATATTCTTAATCAAATAACGATTTGGTCAACATTTAGATTGAAGTAATCCATATTTTAAAAATAGATTAATGGTGCGTAGCATGTGAATTATTAATTCTGATTTTCAACATTTGTATGCTTCTGATATGCAATTTAATTAAGTGTCACATTTTAGATGATTCATAATTGATATTTGTTTTCACCCTTCAGGTAATCCAAAGGTACAAAATCGTGTTCATTAATATTTAACGTCCAAATTAGTGACAATATTTTAACAGACTTTCATATAAATTGAATATCAGACGATTTTTTTTTTGTTGTAGTTCTAAAACCGTTAATTTTTTTGTTTACTCACTGTTTGCAGAAAATTGCATCAGCTTGTTTGTGTGCAACATTTTAGGCATTTCGAAATAAGTGAAGATTTAAGTTTTTTGCTTCAGTATAATCGAGATGAAAAGTGAAATTAAGGTTGTCAGCTAAAGAAAAACATATGACTGATATTATTAGCAAGTGATATATCAAAACTAGATTATAGGCAAGAGATCATTAAAATAAATTTCATATCAACTCTATAATGAAGGTAACTGTCTATGTTTGTTTGCAGTCAGAATTTGAGTCACGTGGTGTCTACGTGAAGTAATCAAACTTCGCGACATTGGAAATCAATGTTAAAGGGCATAGCTTATAAAATATATTGCATTAGGCATACATTTCTATAATGGAATACAGGGTTTATGTTGTGAATGTCTGGAGTTTGTGTGATAAATTTCGACAATCTCGATCGGTGAATCACATATATGAAATATGTATTTTGAAATCTTTATCAAACTTTGGTGTATGCTATTCTTCTTCTAAAGAAAAAACGAAAGCAAATATGAAAACAGTCAGCTCACATACATATATACTTATCGTGAATTAAAGTGGAAAGACAAAAAACACTATATAGAAAACAAAAATATGAATCGAACGCTGAACCTTGCTGTGATAATTTTTGCTCACTGGCTCGTGATACTTGTTTTTGTTTTCCAATTATTTTCACACCAAAAATGTATAGATTAGTCCTTTTTTTAATATTTCACATTTCTTCAGCGTAAGGGGAATGGCCTTTCAAGACTCGATGATGGTGAGGGGTGATGTTTAAAAATATAATATTAATATATACAGTTGGATTAGGTTAGGAGTATATACGAGGTAGAGAGATGAATGAACCCGCATATTATTTATACATGGAGAAAGTTCAAGATTTTTTTTACGTCTACAATTTGAAAAGAGCGAAAAATCGATGCTAGATTTTCTATTTGGTCGTTCCTTGGCAACACTGTTGTTGCACACCGTGCATGGTATTCTTGCAGATCGTTCGGTTGCTAACATTTATGAGAATCAGGGGTTTAGTCCCTTAGTTCTTCATGAACCATTCCCACCCCCTCGTCTCGTCCCTTTCATGGGTCCCCGAAATTTGTAAACTATAAATACACCACGCATGGAATACAAGGGCGCGGCCATATTGGAAATATCATACTAAGGATGTTAGAATTTCTACAAAAGGCAATGTTGAAATGCTTTTTTTCCCAATCGGTTGAATCTAGTTTTACTTGGTTTAAACTCGCATCGTTGTCAGAAAACCTTTAACGGGTCGAGGCTATATAGTGTCATTAACTTTGAAAACAAAATGGACCTATAAAAAAGCACAGATTTAGGGGATTCTGCCTGTTTCAGGTGGGCAAAACCACCAACTTATGTGCGATAAATTGGACTTTTTGAAGCTCCTTAAATTTCACGGGCGTTGATTTCCACGTATTTCGATCACCCCCAACCTAAAAAAAAACCGAATTTTGTCCTGGTTTATCACTCCTGGAAGTTATAAATGACCAGGGGGTCCAAGCAAGAATTCCTATTCCAGAAGTGGGCGGTGTAAAACCGCGTGGTCACATGGATAGGGGAGAAGGCATAGTTTCTGAATTTTTCCAAGAATTGGATTTTACTGTTTTTAGCTCTAATTTCAGATGATCTGAAAAATAGCGGACTTCGGCGGTGGATTTGAACTATTTCTAGCCTCGGTCATCAGTATATGCCAATATTATGCTGCACATACACAAAACTGAGTTTTTCCTCAGGTGTGTTATATCGAGCTATGCATGATTGCAAACCTTTGGAACTATGATCAATTAATAATGCAATTTTACTAAAATTTTCCAATTTTGGAATCAATTTGCAGTTATTGAATAGTGCAAAGTGTATATTGGGATTCTACAAGTATCTTAGATTTTGGAAGAAAAATACCCTTTGTTTATGTTCTCTAATGGCTCATCTTCTAAACTAGATGCAAAAACAGTGTCCTTAAAATTGTACATAAAATAGTCATTATAGCATGGCCCCTCAAGAATTAAACTTGTATCTTTTTTGGGATTGTAGAAAACATGTATAGCTGCTACATTGTCTTTAACTTGCATTTCTGACTGAAATCCAATCCCGTGCACCGATTTAGTCTCAAAATGGCCTCATATGTCCAACACGAGGATGTTAGGGGCATTGGACCTTTGTTTCTGCCCGGTAAAATGTACAATTTTACTTCTCGCCGAAAATATAGTATAATGTGCAAGTTTTCGGGCTAATATCCCATATTTGAACCCCAGATGGCGACCAGACTCCGAATACACAATTAAAACTGTTGAGCAAAACAGTGTTTAACATTGTTTGTGCAAGTGATTAAGATGGATTTGCGAACAACTGGTGAATGTTTTCTATTTTGGTGGATCCGGCTCCACCTGGAATATATACTAACGGTCCTTGTGAAAAACAAAAAGGGAGAGGGTGGTAGGGGGCATGGGGAGTTAGCCTAAAGAAAATAAAAGGTAGGAGGTCAGCGACCTGATTTGCTAACCTGCTGACGACAGTAAAAGTAGGGGGTTATTACCGTTACCATGGTATCCAGTGTGAGTGTCCTAATCATGACAGGTAGAGATGGTGAAGGAGAGGTGGGAGGGGCAGAAAACTCTTGGGGGGTAAATAAGCGTAGGGGCAGATAATGGATATGATAGGACCTCCGATTCAAAGAAGTGGATGAGGGAGATGTTTGGGGCTATTGTGCTAAACAACAAAAAAGAGAAAGTGGGGGTAAAAAAGACGACTTTCACGGAGTGAAGGAAAAAAAAATTCCTACTCGATTGTAGAGGGGGTATTACTAGAGAGAAATGGGGGATAAAAAACTTGGGGACAAAGCCCATTTTTTTCTTCTTTTTTTCAAAACCAGTAAACAAGATATCACTGACCTCTATGTTGGGTGGGGATTTCGAGGTTAAAGTGCTGAGGGTTGAAGAACGCTCTTCCCGAAGGGTATATATCTTAGGATACGGGGGTGAGGGGTCAATTTAATCTAATAGTTTCGTGAAACTCGCACATGTTATCGTTAAAACGTGTTGCCGAAAGGTGGACGCTTGCATAATCAAAAGCTAAAAATAATTAAGAATAGGTAAATTAAGGGATGCTAAGGTCAAGGTTGGTCTTTATATATTACGTGCATTACCCTCGTTCCATCCTTAATTTTAGAAATTTCCTGTCGTGTAATTTGACTTATATTTGACTCCCTATAGTTAGCAAGTATAGCCATAAAATTCATTAGACCTCCCTATAGTTGCAATTTCGAAAACTTCCTATCTATCATCCTTGCAAACTGCTATTTTGAGATATCTTTCTTTTCTAAAGTGCAATGTTCTTGGCAATGTTTGGCATGAATAGGCATTTAAATCACACACTGAAACAGTGACCTGAACAAACGTCTCATCGCTTTTATTGGTCAAAACATGTCTTTTGGGTTGGCTGAAGATAGTGCCCCACATACAGACAGTATAATGGCCGGTTGCACAAGTCCTTGCAAAACTTACTCAGAAATAGAAACAACATTTAGGGCCAGTTGCACCAACAAAGGTTAAATAAAAGGTTAGCTAACCTGAGGTTATATAAAACCACGAGTTAACCTCAGGGTTAGCCTCATTGGTTTTCTTCAAGTTAACCAATGGTCAACTGTTAACTTCCTTCGGTGCAATGCTTTTCCTAGTTAACTCACGGTTAACCTTAGGTTTAGCTTAACTTTTGTTGGTGCAACCGGCCCTTAATGAAGCAACCTGCATACAACCGACCTTAAGTTGACCTGGTAAATATCATCCCCACGCTCATGGTTAAGGCCAAAGTACATTAAATTCGTTGCTCGAACTAAACCACAATGTTGATACAATGCTGCACTATGTACAGAAATAACAGTTTCTTTAAAACTATTTAATTAGGTATCGTCAAATAGGTGGATGATCCGTGGGAGGTTGGAATGTCATACCTGGGCTATGACACTCCTATGAAATCCCATCGACGCTACCTATTTGGAGGTAACCATTGTTCCACAACCTTTGATTATCCCAACAGTGCAGTCAACTCAATTATTTAAAAAAAAAAGAAATCGTGTATATGGTTAATTCAACATAATACGAGAAATGATGGCGATGTTACAATATGGTCATGTATAGGTTACATTGAAATTTCCTTTGTGTGACCAGCTAGCAGTGACGGACTGGCAAGGATGTCAACTTGCCCGGTATCAAGTTGATCCATGATGAAGTGAGCCCCTCAAACATTAGTCAATACAGGGTGGGCCAATAAAAAGTAAGCCAAATTTATAAAAATCATAAAATGGTTACTTGTTAATGGAATTTATTGAAAATTTGTACATGTGTACTTAAATAGGATAAAAAAAATGTCCTATTTCAATTTGTGTTCAAAGTTAGCACCTTTCTCCGAAAACCGTTTCAAAAATTGCCTAGCACTGTAATTTTTCGTTTTACGCCAAAAACCTATCACGGTTCTTTCTTCTTCAGTGAACGCCATTTTGAAAGACAAATTCGAATGATTACGTCATTAAAAAAGAACGTGAACGAGGGCAATTCGAAAGTAAAGAGAAAAACAATATTTGTACAAATTTGTATTAAATTCCATTAACAAATAACCTTTTTATGATTTTTTTATAAAGTTGGCTTACTTTTTATTGGCCCACCCTGTATATGTTTGAAGTGTTAATGACCGTTTAGTAACTTAATAGCAATTTTCAATTATACATTTATTTCGCAAAAAAATGTAATTATACAGTTTTGTCACTTGTGTATTTTTTTCTTCTTCTAAATTATATCTATTTTTTATATATGGTAGCCTTGTTTGTGGGCCCATTCGTATCCCGGCCACTATACCAGCTATATATGACCTATCAGGAAAATATTAACATTGCAGGCATAGTCCGAACATTGTGTTTATTTTGTCCTTAATCTGACTCTTCAACATTGACACCACAATGTTGTCCATTAGCTCATTACATCGCGTATACGAGACACAAGCTCCATGTCCACACAGACATGTATAGTACACACATATTAATTTAAGAGTGCACGGCATTGCATTGTAGTAGTGTGCACTAGACACGTATAATCACGCTTCGTTGACCACACCGGACACGGGAGATTGAGTGACCGACGCGAAAATGCATCATCGTTAGCCCCTCTTAACGAAGTGTCATTGCCGTGACGGCAAATATATATACCGCGGTAGCAAATACGCCTAATAGGGTCGCGTGGGTGGGCAAACGTTTTTACGAGCGCACGGATATTTGGAACACGTGATATAGAATGCAGGAAGTGACCATTCCATGTTGAGTTAACGAGAGCAGCCTCCACGATGCCGATGACGGACTTAATTACTGTAATTAACTGTTGCGAAGAACACAATTTACCTAAAAGGTTTCAATGATGATAACAACAGCGACGACGCAAATATATGCAAATTGAGATTTTTGCCGTGCGTGGGTGGTCAGTGTGTGGGTGAATCCCTTCCCTCATGCTTAACTATTATGATACCACTATATGTATATTGTTCGGTGCTGACCCCTCCCTCTTTTAATAACTAAAAGTAATCGGACGATGGTGCAGGCGATTCAAGGGTCAATATAGTCGTTAAACTCCCCTATGAAACGAATGACCCCAAGATGATACAATTTAAGATGTTTTACAAGTCACCAAACTGAAGTTTTACAAGGTTTTACCTGCAATTTCACATGTATAATAAAAAAGTATATTATTTTTCAATATACTTTAATCATTATTTCTATAGATTTTTAACTGGTCTAGCAAGATATTAATGAATGTCCTATCTTTTGGAAGGCATGCAATCTGACTGAGGGATTTTCCCTGAAGCATGTACATATATTGCTTCAGGGTCTAAGACGAGTATTTTAAGTTTTTTTATATCATTAAAAGAGCGGGCTCCAATGCGTAACTTTTTATTTGAAAGTCAATAAACTTTCTACCACATTTTATTTAGAAAGTGTGACAATGACCTCGCTATAAAACCGAACTTGAACTTTAATAACTTCGCTGTAGGCCCTGTGCTTAAGCTGTATTCTCGAAGAATAATGCGTGCACGCAAATTTGTGGATTTTAAATGGCTATTAAAATGAAATTGATTTTTGCCAGTGTTCTATGAAGCATTGTTTTACTAATTGTGTAGCTATAGCTCCAACATGTGGTAGAACATTGCCAGAAGTTAATAATTTAAATTTTAAAATTTCATAAAACTATCTGTTTTGGTCAGAAATTGTTAAATCTTTTTGTTCATCTCCTGTATTTCTCATTAGAATTTTCGATAAATGCAGGTTTCATGCGAAACCTAATTCGATTTTGTGCAGACAGAGCGAAAACAATGCAAAAATCCAGCTTGTGTGCATGTTGTGAAGTGAATGAACTATTGAAGCGAGGGAAGTTCATAAATGAACCTGTTGCAATTGGAGATGAATAACCCCTTTCCACTTTCCTCCACATTATGTTTGTGTTGGGAAGTGTTCGTGTGTATTGAGAAGAATAAAAGATAAATCTTTGTAGCACTCTCGACTCTAAACTCGAAAAGCCTGACTATGAATACATGTATGGTTAGTATATGAATGGGATGACCTGAAATGTAATTAGGTTTATACGGCCCTGATGATATCGTAGTAGTGGTATAATATCCACTTCCCGTAAAACACCTTAACCCCCACACTTTTATGGCGTATAAATATAGAACTATAAATCCGAGTGTAAACAAAATGCGACGGGAAGAGATATATATTTACATGCTACACGTTGAACCCATTTTTATTGACGTTGTAAAAGTAGCTTTAAATATTTTACCTTTGTTGTTATGGTCTGCAAGATTCCATAATGAAATGGGCCCATTTATCAACCACACTTGGTGTACAACTATATAATTCACCAAATTCACTTATCGTTATACTTGGCGAATTTGTGTTTGTTTATTTAATATATTCATCGATATTCCTGATCATGGAATTGGTGTGCATATAGTATAAGACAATTCGTTTCAAAGATACAACTTTGTGTCTTGGTTAATGGTTCACCAAGATGGCGCCTCCTGGATTCACTCAGGTTTGCCACCTGCGTTCTGCAACCATTGATTACTTATCAACAGCCTTCAATAATACATTGACCTGTGACCGGTTAGTTCCATCACGAACCAATTAGAGAATACACAAGTGACATAGGTAATTAACCAAACCACTAATTGCAAAAATTATCCCATCTGAGAACAATACGGTTTTTGCTGCATGCCCTTTCGAAAAAGCGTTTAATATGCATAAAGAAAAACCTATACTAGCTTCAGGAGTGAACAGCCGGGGTTAATACAAATGGAGATTTTTGCCATTTTGACGCCATGTTTCTTTGCGCATGCGCCAACCGTGCAGTTTTAGCAAAGTTAGCTTAAACGAGCAATGGACCTGTTTTTGTCCCACCTCGTGCACAGAAGCATATAGTTTGTCGTCTGGAGACAGGATGGACATAAACCTCAAAAGAAAGTGATTTGAAAAAGCAAACACAACAACATAACAACATGCATGTGATCTGTTTACATAAATAAACCGAGAAGTGCAATGTCCTGGTATATTTATTGTATGCCAAGTGCACTGTTATTTCTCTCGCATGCATTTGAATAATAATGAATTGGTGGCAGCCAAGAAAGCCAGGAGTATAGAGAAACACGTTTCAAAAATAAACATCCATGAGAATGTACATGGGGTTCAGCAACATGTTTTATAGAACGAGTAATGCACTTTTTCCTAATTACGATTGTGCCTAATTCAACTTTTTCAACGGTATGAATTTCTCCATTTACACATTTCGCGACTAGGTGTTGTGATGTGCCCTAAGTTTTCACGACAATCAGTGGCATTTGGGGCGCATGGCCATGGGGTTGGCTAACCAATCTTTTCTTACAGTAATTACTGTGTTAAACCTCAAGATGGACAGTCAAAATTACGATCTTCAGATTATAATAATTAAGGCCAAGGTTAACCTACATGTTTTCAACTCCCC